>OY735198.1:49955596-50165596 GCA_963457665.1 Thysanoteuthis rhombus
GTTTACAAATAGTTACGACGATGGAGAGGTAACTGATGGGAAATCCTGTATCTCCCCCTAAATCTAATCAGTAGTTCTTTGGCTCGTGCCTTCGACAAAATGCTGTAGAGGAACGGAAGTTATTAAATAAATGTATGAAACAAATGAAAAAGTCTATTTCAATCGAAAAAAGAAATCCTGGATCCGTCCCAAAATTTGATCAATTCTACCTTACTCCATGGGCTATCTTTCAACGAAATTTCATAGAAATAATTTAAGAACTTTTATTACATGAAATACTGCGTGTACCATGTAAATATATCAATTACACTTCTAAATCTAAAAAAAAAAACAACAACAAAACAACAACAACAACATACAAGTGAATATAAAAATTTGCTCGGCTGTATATATTTATGTATCTAAATTTACTCACTTTTCCGTGGACCATTGGCCACTTTTTTTCAAAATTCAATTCAAATTCATTGAGAACTTCTGGTGATATTGTGTGGTGTAAACATGTAGCTACGGGTTTGTTTTTTTGTTTTTTCATTTAAATATTGTTTTCTCCCGGATGTTTTGAGATAGCACAATACACCCGAGAGAAGACAGGAGTCAGGGACATCATAGAATCCATTAAAAATCTAAAATGGCAATGGGCTAGCCATGTTGCAAGAATGACAGACAACCGATGGACATCACGACTAACGACATGGATCCCCAGAGATCACATGTGCAACCGAGACCGGCAGAGTATTTGATGGAGAGACGAGCGAGACAAATTCAGAAAGTACTGGTCCCGCGACGCCCACGATAGAGAAGTGTGGCAAATCCTGGGGAAGGTCTATGTCCAACGACGGACGTTAAAAAGACTAATGATGATGATGAAATATGCTTATTCTTTGCGAGTGTATAGTCTCAACTCAAAGGTTCGAAATGGATCAGATGAAATAAAATTGCCCTGCTTACCGTCATTAATAGTTGTGCACTAATGGAAAAATACATGGAAAGACATTGGGAAAAAATGACATGATAAAAATGCGAATACTTACAATGAATCTTGCTTTCGAAGAGATACTGTGCTAATTTGCTAAAAGTTTATATATAAGCATGGACGGGATTTTTTGAAATTGAACCACGCCTTCATATCAACTAGCCAATCACAGCCACTCTAGAGTATTTAGGGCAATTTTCAGGAAAGAATTAATTCTCTATTTCCTTGATTGTACAGGTGGAAAAATGGGCTCTCGTTCAAAGGGTGGATCATTTTTGCCACCCTTTTTTCACTTGATATTTGAAATGTCTATTTTAACATTTTGCCTGGTAACAAGCTGAAATTATGTCCTATGTTGTTCATGTTTAAACCTATATTATACCTCGTGCCAAACCGAATTCGACCCCCCCCAAGAAAATCGTTCAACTTTCGAAGTAAAAAACATAGAGACAAAAGAACACATTTTTCGTACATTTTTTCATCCAAGGAGTTCATATTTGGAGAAATGGTTATTGTTCAACTGAAATGAATTTCCGATTATTTTTTTCCTAAGAAAATACTTCCTAGAAATTCAAGTGTATTTGTGATTCTTTCACGGGTATTAACTAGTTGCTCACACAAACACTGACATAACTTTCACACATTAAGAGACTATTTCATACTTTACTCTTTTTACCATATCACGCAAACATGCGATATATTTTTCAACACTCAACTTTCATACAACATACAAAGTATACGAACATTACTTTTACCAAATCGCTAAATAGAATCTCGTTTTACCAAATCATTTAAAGAAGCTCTCGAACTATTGACCCAAGTATCTCCTCTTTCCTACTCACTGTCGGCGCCAGGGTCAGGCTGCCCGGGATCCCAGCAGCCTCGCCCGTGCCTTCGCCAGAGTTCACAAAATTGACAGCGAATATGTTCATGTTCGTAATTTGATTTTCGAGAGGCCGAACGGTTCTTGTCGAGTAGTGCGCAGTTTTTAACTACCCTACATACGTGAAACAATCAGTAAAAATGTGAGAACATTTGGTATATAATTTTCAAAGCTTGCTCTGCAAGAGAAGTATTGGTGACATAATGATTTCCAATAAAGTTACAGATCCTTCCAACTTTATTCAAAGCAATAAAAATAGATTTTATCGATCTAATTCTGTTTTCAACCAGACGAAAGTCGATAGTTCTAAGAACGGGGAAAATGTCATGTTAAGACAAATTTCAAATCGGTCAACAGCATTTGCGAGGAATTAAACGACTCGAAGACAGAGTGGTTAAAGAGAGATGGCATTTTTTTTTCAATCGGTTCATAGTGTTGGCAAAGAAATTTAGATCCGATACAGAGAGCGGACAAAGAAAGAGGGATATTTTTTACATATTTTTTTTTACGTCATATCATTCTATTTTTTTTTTTTAGATTCATTCTTGTGATTATTACATTTTAGACGATATGTTTCGTTTAATTTTTTATACAATCATTATTTTTGTTTCGGACGTTTTAAGGGGATTAGTTTGAAAACTCAATTGGAAACAAATAGTTTTATTAGAGAAACAAACAAAGACAAAAATGTATATACAATGTCGCAGTTTTCGAGCAGATTCTGTTCTTTTTATATTTTTATGTTCTTTCATGAATTCTCTTATTTCTTTTATTCATAATCCATAAAGATCTGTTTTTCTTTTCTTTTTTTCCTACACACTGCCCATCTCAAATTTATCAAGGGAGGAAAAGTGGGAATCAAAATATCATTTGCTCATTACACAGTTTCCGGGTAAATTCTATATGCTTCCATTGGGAGCTTTTGGCACAACATAGAGAAGGTGACACTGATTGGAATTCCAAGTGTGAAATAAAAAGAAATAAGTGGTTCAAAACAATTTAACATTGATGTTTTGATGGTACTTTTCCTTTCTTGATGAATTCAAAGTAGGCATATTTTCCAACTGGCTCTTTTCTGCGGTCCAGTTTTCCAGTAGCAATTAAAAAGGGTTCAGAAAAGTTCAGTGCAAGGAAACTTTTTTGTAGCTTTAACTTTTTATAAGATATATTTTATATGATGAAAAAACAAGCAAACGCCAAGAAGCCAAATGGATTTTCTGACGTCATCAGAATTTCTTGAATTTGGCTTTAAAAAGCCAATCTGGCTGGCAATCCTGTTTCTGAGCCTTTCCCTCTTTCGGCACGCCCCTTCAGCATCTTAGCCCCCCCCTCGCTTACCTACCCCTCTATCAACATTCCACCTTCAATTTTCTTCCGCATTTCCACATGCTCACAAGGATGTAAATGACTAAACGTAAAATTTTATACTCCTCACGGTAAACTAACTTTCCCATCCCCCAGCGCTGATTTTTACCGACGCAGACCATCACCAGTTACCAGGGAATCCTAGAAGCCATTTAGAAATTATTACCGAAATAAGTAATCATAATATCATAATGTAAAATATCATAATGTAAAATGTTTGAGTTCTTGAGAAAATTTATTTAAAAGCCCAGGAGTACTGATATTTAAGTTTCATGATAATTCTTTAGGTCTTAGTTTGAGGTAAGAAGTGGTGTCATCTCTGTCATTAAAATTGGCCCAATTTAAGAAACGAAGGTATGATTTTTTTCTGCGTTGATCAAGTAGAGCATGACCCCTACCCCGATTTTCGCTCAGCTAAACCAAGATCATTACTGCGAAGTGGGGGAAAAAAACTGTCCCAGTCTGAATTAGAACTCAGTGTCCCTGCATGTATGAATGAATAACATAGAAATGGATTTGGTTAATTTTTATCAATCACTGAACAGCTATGCTCCCCTCCGGTGTTCCATCGTAGTCAGGTGAATGGAATTAACTTTCTCTCCTGATAAATAGATACGCTTTGGGAAGGGTGAAATGAGGTCAGATCCGGGAAATAGAACGTAATATAACCAACCAACCAACCAATCAAAACATTCATCAGCAGAACAACTAGAACGATTGAAAACTAGAGGACAGGGGAAAAAATATATATATAAAACTAGGAATTCCCATTAGTTTTCTTCCTTCTCTACTCAGGTATGAAAAGATCTGAAAATAAGAAATAAAAGGTAGGAGAATGAAACATCCGGATAGTCTTCTTTTTTTTTTCAAATTTATTATTTTGTTTTTTTCTCTAATATGCCTTTCATCTTTATATTTCTTTTATTTATTGGTGCAGTGGTGAATTTCATCCATTACTATTTTTTTAAATTTTATTCTTTCTTCCAATTCTATCACTTTAAAAAGCAACGACTTGAATGTCAGTGAAAAATGCCAGATCACATGCTACTTTCTTATTTTTGATGTTTGATTGTTTGAAATTCATGTGTTTCGCGTATTTATTTGTAAAAATAAATTTTCTTTTTGGACCCACACTGCTCGAAATCCTGAATCCATCCCTCGTCAAACTAATTTTCAAGTGCGATTTCAGACTAGGACATAATACTGCTCAAGCTGCAGATATTCAACAACGTATTTGAAGTGGACACCACTACACTGCTAACTGTTCAGCGTTGGTTAAATAGATTCAAGTCTGAAAATATGGATATTAATATTAAACCTTAAGGGAAGCTACAACCTGTTCCTAATAATGAAGAACTTGACTCGCGTGACAAACGGCCCACCAACTAAAGTTCAAGCACTTACTGGAGACTTTTGGACAGCATGAAACGTCATGTCGGGACAATGAAAAAAAAAAAAGGTCAAAATGATGGAAAAATGGGGTTTATTTGAACTGAATGAAATGCTCCATGACAGTTCCAGACCCCAAACCTTTCAGCGGACTGTATCTAAGGTTAGAGAACTGGGATATGATTGGTAGACACAAAATAATGTGCGTTAAGATCGTGTGCGTTCTTGAATTTATATGGAACGTGTGGACGTTGTATCGAATAGGGACGTTTAAAGATATTTAAACTAAAATGAATTTTATTCGGTTTCTCTCTAATTTTACCTTTCTTGCTCTAAGGGAAATTTGGAAGCTAGCTACTTATGGCTGAAGAAAAATGTAGATACGTTTTCTCACAAACTGTAAGTTCGTCAAAACAGGAAAAGTGTTGATAAGTCTGTCTATTAGTGGCGAAAAACAGCCTCTGGCCTTTATGTGTGTTCATGACACTTCCTGTATGTATATGACGGTAGAATTTGTAAGCAGACCGTTGAGCGAAACAATGTTGCAGGATACAAACAATGGAGTAGCGAAGTTCAAGCCGACAAGAATAGGCCATTTGATGCAATAGAGTTGATGCTTGAGAAATTTGAAATTTTAAAAAATGTCTATTTCAGCATGTAACTATTCTTGCATGAGTGAATAAGTAAATCGGTCTATTCTCCGTTTTCATGGAGAAAACTAACCGATGATTGATTTTTTGGCGAAAACTTCTATCTCCGTTTGATGCAAAAGATGTGTTCGAATTCTGGAAACTGTCTTGTTTTGTTTCTTTCGTTGAACTCAATGTGTCCCCGCAGTCTTTTAGAATAGCATAAAGTAATTGTAATTAATAATTACTGTCATAGCCATGGATTTCCTTAAATGAAATCCATGAATTCATACCAGCGATATTTGGAACTCTTAACTTCAAATAAATCATTAGAAACTGTCAACCAAAACTATCAACATAGATTTCTTCAGTTTCCAAGTTGCTCTGGCTGGCTATGTAAGTATGTTTGTGCCATGCGTCCCTAATTAGAGACAAACCTTCAAGCCAATTTCGCGTGTATCATCACACCTTTACCGTTAGCTAAATCCCTTTTCTTGCTTTTGACTCGTCTTTCACAACATTAACAAAGTGTAAAATTCTCACTAACTCCATAACAAAAAATATTGCAAGTAAATTTTTTCTAATTTATTATTCACGATAAGCTAATTTAGAATGACGAAGTGAGAGAGAGGGAGGGGATTGAGAAAATGAAAGAGATTGAGTGAGTATATGAATTAATATTTTATTTCAAAAACTTATATCTTTATTCAACACCCGTCCCAGTTGGAAATCAGCTGCATATCTTTTTGATCACTGTCTGGAGAGTCAGGTTTGTTGAGTGGATCATAGAGAGGTGAAATACTCAGTGAGACAATTGTAACAAAAATGTAGTAATGAAGACGGTGATTCATTTTCAGGCTGAGGAGGCAATATTGTTTTATAATTTGAAATTCGTATACATCTACCACTTCTCTATCCCCTTGAGTCTACAAGGTGTCTGGAGTAGACCCTCTCAAAGACGTGGACCCAGGCCAAAGTAACCCTCTGCACAGCCCTGGATATGAAATCTTGCAGCTTCTTTCTTATTCACTTGGCATTTCTCCAGCAGATTATCATCATCATGAAGCATTTTGAAATTCATATCCGTAATTAAACTTGAATAATGGGGAAACCAAAATTCCTGCTTTTACTGAATTTTTGATGACAGAACCCAGAGCATTTTACAGAGATAGCATATTATCATCAGATGATTTGTTTATATTAGTTTTTAATAGTAATATTACAATAAAGAAAAAGAGCAGACTCTGTTTAAGGCGACATTGTAGACACAATTTCTGTCACAATTCGATTTCTGTTATGAAATTATTTGTTTCAAGTTAATTCCTGTTAAAACGTCTGGAACAAAAATGGATACTTATTGAATCAAAGAATATTGCCAGAAATGCAATTCAATGGAAAACGAAAAATTTTATATATATATATATTAATTAAAGAAATGGACATACTTGGTCCGAATTATACGTTGCATTATATTAATTGAGCTAAACAGCTGCCGGTAATGCAAAGACAAAATAACTGTTTTCAACAACAGATCATTTCAAACAAGTTTCTACATGATATTACTCAATTTATGACTCATTCTGTTGGACTAAATATATCCGGTTCTTAAATACATACCGTTGTGTTGAAAGAGACAGAAAAGACCGAGAATAAACAAGATGAGAATATGTGTTGAAAGCAATAATTTGGCCTTTGCATAACCGGCGGCAGTTTAGCTCAATTAATATAACACAAGGGTAATAGCATTGCTACATTGAAGAGGCTATCCTATCGGTGGCAGGTTCGATTCCTGAAGCAACCCCATTTCTTCTAATTGTTTATTCTATTTACATTGTCTAAATTGAATGATATATCATAATTCATATATATTGGTAGAAAGTGTATACATTAGTTACAAACTCTGTATAGTCTGCTTTAATTGTTTGTTTCTTTCTTTATGAAGAAAAAAGGGGATAATTTGACATAGTGTGGAGTAAAAAATAAAACATTTCAGTTTCTTTGCTTACATTCTCTATCCTTTTGGAATTGGTGACCAAAGTTCAAACTCTGGTCAGGCTGTTTAGGATCATTTGTCACTAATGCCGTTGATAAAGGCATGAATTCATCTCTTCGCCCAACTATGGGTAAAATAGTTAGGCAGATTGAATTCACCGGTCTTGAAAAGGACAACTCCAATTCCAAACCAGGGAGTGGGGCCCTTTAGGCAGTTTGACATCTTTGACATTCTTCCAGCAGCCAAACTAATGGCTGACGTATCACTCTCTGCTCTCCTCTGGACTCTATCAGCAAGACAGAGAGGGAGATTCTGACGTCTTGGCCAAACAGAATCTCTATATACTTTGTACAAGCATGCACCCTGGAGGGAACATTGCTTTGTCAGTAGAGACAGAATGAAAGCCAATCATACAGTGTGTAGGTCAAGTTGCAGGTTAGCTATGATAGTAGTTCACCAAGTTACACTATAAAGCACCTATATACATAAAAACAAGGGAATGACACATTGGAGTGATAGAATGGTGAAGGTTGGGATGAAAACAAATATTATAGCTGAGGTATGAATAAAAAAAACAAAAACGGAAGACTTGCATGTAACAAGTGGTACAACATAGTAGAAATGTCTATAGTGCGTCAAAGAAAATTTGAATTTTCTCATTTTTCTTGAGGTACTTTGAATTGTGTATTGTGCACACAAAGGGGGTATGTATGTCCACATGAGATGACCATTTCTCTTGGCTGTCAGCTTGCTTTGTCCAGGTCGCTTGTTTAAATAGTAAACAGGAGGCTCAGCAAGAAAAGAAAAAAATAAATAAATAAGGGTGTGAAAAAGATCGCGTGATGTGGTCTGTACTACAACTGCATAATTTTCATAGGTAAATTCTGTGAATCCTATTTGGTGAGTCATGATTACCAGTTACAGGATTTTACTTTTTTGTTTTAAGCGTGGCTGATTGAAATTGTGCAATTGTTTGGAGGAAATGCCCGGGGTCTACCTGTTAATAGTTTAGGCCTCCTGACTACTCTTGAAGCTGGGTTGGGTTTATGAAGAAGTAGGAAGGGCTTGCTGGCTTAGGATCATTTGTCTTTCATCTTGATTTAAAGATGGCAGCCATTTTGGGTTCTAGGTTATAGGCAGAATGAAATCAGTTTTCCCTAAATTTAGTCATGTATATCGTTGGAAAGGAAATTTCATGCTTAGTTGTTTTTTGAAAAAGAATCATACGCTTCATAGAAAGTCATTTTAAACTATCTACAATCAAATGTCATGAATCCTTGTTTCAAAAAGAAAAGCCTATGTAAACTGATAGCCGAGATAATTGTTGAAAATTGAATCACTTCTGTAGTCAATTGCCCAGTTCAGTGAAATTCATAGAGAACTTTTGGAGATAACGGGGACAAACAAAGAACCTTTGGAGCGAATGTGTGGTGTTGGCAATTAGCTAGGACGTAGGGAGATAATTGTGCTTAGATCCACTTTAAAATATGAGGACTTTTTGTAGACAATTGCCCAATTTTGATTAAAATTCATTGAGAATCTTTGGAGATATCAGGTGGACAGACAGAACTTTCGGAGATATTTTGTGGTTGCTGACAGTTAGCTAAGACAAAGGGAAGATAATCATGCATAGATCTGCTCCAAAATTACATGACCTCGGTCGTAGCCTATTGCCTACCCCTCCCCAACATCTCATTGAAACGGCTTTTTAAAATATTGTGCAGACAGAGGGAAAGAACAGCATCAAAATTCATTTGTAACTTTCATTGATACAGAACAGCCAGGACTAAATAAAACATTCTGATCGGAAATTGATTCTGTTCTTTTTACAAAACCATTGTTTTTTCCCATATCTTGCAGATGTAGCCCAGAGAGTGATACATCTTTTGTCATCTTGGCTGCAGGAACCACAAGGGTATCAAATTGGGCACCATATCTACTTAAGGGAGCTCCACTCCATCTAGACTGTCTGCTTTCCCAGAGCTAGAGAGTCCCGTCTTCCCTACTATTTTAGTCAGAGTTGGGGAGAGAAGAGATTGATTCATGCCTTTCCCGAAAACATTAGTGCAAAGTGAACCTTAATAGCCCAGATGTCAGCACCATTATTAACAGCACCAATTGCACTTCCTTTGACATAGATGAAGTGTCAACCTCTCATACAAATATCAATCAATAGCAAAGTGCTGTCAGCATCAGCTAACTTCCTGTTCCTAACTTAACAATTCTACTAGTGATCAATCAATACGGAAAAATCTTACTCATTTCTTTTTACATTGTTTTTTTTTGTTATTGCGAATGCAATTTTGCACAGTGTACCAGTAGAGGACAGCCAGTTTATACTGAATGAAGAAAATTTGATAAGTTCCAGTCAGCAATTTTTCACTTGTTTTTTTCCACTCAGATACTTCACTAGCAGTATGTACTCCCACAGGCGTTTGATAAAGCCACATTTGTCAATAAGAACGTTCGAAACTATTAACCAGTCAATTTTAGTGTAATGACTATCCTATAAAGACAAACTGAGCAAAATTGAAGTTGAAATTACCAAAAACAAACAGACACAAACACACACAACCCAAAAGATTTTACAGTAGGAGAATTTGAAAGGTTTAACCGGAAGTTGGATAATGATAAACTTTTGCTCTTTATTGAATATCCACATAAACCATTTCCTTTATTCATTTCTATCAGACGAAAGAAAAAAAATTTTTTTTTAAATAACCAAAAACACAATGACCATTTTTGCAACATTATTGAAGCACTTTTGTGCTAATTTAGTGATTCTTGCTGTGCTAAATTTTTGTTAATCAAAGCCAAGATTTTGTCTGAAGAAGATTTCAACACTCATGCATCAATACTGGGAGATCCAGTGAAGATCGAACCTACTGATAACAACCAGCAGGTTTAACTTGCTGATCATTGCTATACAGTGTGTGTCCTGATACATTTTTTCTTCCTATAATCTACTTGTTAATCTCAGTGGGAAAAAAAGTCATGGATATACTTAGATCAGTTTTTTTTTTTGTTTTGTTTTTTCTTATAAAGGAGAATATACAGAATTTGTTTACCAAGAAAAATGCTGTTATAAAAAGAGGCTAGGAAGTAATTTTTGGTACTCTACTCAGATACCTGAGGTGGTAGGGCGCGGTAGGTCCTGCTGGCCCCTCAACTTGAGAATGGGATTAGAAAGATTGTGTAGCATCAATTTCCGAGTGGAGAGATCCTCCCTGCCTTAAAAACAGATAGACATGCAGACACAAGTGAATACATATACCTCTTCCAACTCCATTTGCAAAGGTAAATAAAAACAAGAACAAAAATGCAAAGTATTTGATTGATTTTTTTTATTGTTTCTATCAGATAGACAATGGCAGACACACATGATGTAACCAACCCTTAAACGTTTCAAGTTAGGCTGACAAAGATGAAATATTTTCTTTCAGAACATAAATCTGTGCTATTTAAGAAAATAATTACCCCCAATAAAATTATCGCAAAATGATTTGTGCCTGTGCATGAATAACAATAAATGTTTGACGTACGTTGCATAATGAATAGGAAGATTAAACACTTCTCTTTCCTCAATTTAGGTCTGGAGATCTATAACTACTTAAATATAAGTAACAACACAAACAGGAGGCCCTGCATGCTCAACAAAATGACTTGAAGCTAGTTTCAAATGATTGCTCACATTGTGGAATCAAGATAGCGTTTAGTGAAAATGCTCAGGAAAAAATCCTTAAAGGAAGAGTTGAATGTTTTAAGTAGATCAACTGTAATGTAGATGTCCATAACATGAGGAATAACTACTGATCAAAGTTACCTCCCTTCCCACTTAAGGTAAATTTAAAAATCTATTTTCAATTCCGTTTGACAAAATGTTAAATTCAACAAAGTTTGTTACCTCCAACGAAGAGCGCCGCTGTCAATTGGAAGTGCTATTAAACACTCCATGACATTAAGAGTTAAATTCGCACACAAATATCCACAGGTCAACCCATTAACTGGGAATGACAGGAATTTCCATCATTTCACTTCTATAGCCAAATCAATAAAATTTCTGTTTCATTGTGATTGATGGCAACACAGTTCTATTGTCATGGACATGGGCTTTTATTTTACATAACTATTACACTTGTCACCTTCCACTGTCAATGAGTGAACCTTGACATTGAGGAAAAAAAAAAAAAAGAGAAAAAGACAATCTCCCATAAGATTTACCAACCTAATCAGAGGCTAACTGAGAATGATAGGTTCAAACCTTGTCAGAAATATCTACTTCATTTCTACAATATCATACTTCCTTATTATAAAATCCTTAACTCTTAAATTCAAATAAAAAGATCAAGTATTAGATCAAAGGGAATAACTTCTGATCAAAGTTACTTTCCTTACACTAAAGGTGAATTAAAAAAAAAGTCAGTTTTTAAAAAATTCGATTCATTAAAAAGTTCCAGTGTTTAGGAGAGGTTTCGCATTCTATGAATTTAAGAGTTCAATTTATTCTAAGTATTGTTTTTCCTTCATTACTTCCTGGGGTTGGGTGAAGTTGTACAAATGAGCGTCTTTGAGAGCCATCATGTCCATCTGCAGAAATTCATGTTGGAGATGTCAAGAGTAGACAGTGACGGAGGCTGAAAAGGTCAACAAGTGTGATTGTTCTGTGGTGAGAGAGATTATGCAAGAGAGCCCATTGGGTCCCAGGCAGGCAGAACAGTTGGCTTTTGATCAAGAATGGCAAGGATTTCGGCGGGCAAATATTTTTTGTGGACTACAACTTCATAGACATATTCAGAAAACCAGTCGTCTGTCATGACCAAGTAACCTGGAGAAAAAGAAGAAAAAATTGGAAAAAGGTTTTATTATAGAGAATAGCAAAAAGAAAGAAGAGGAACACCTCATTATTAGCAAGCCTGTTTTCAGAAGTAAATCACACTTCACAAGAAATACTTAAGCAGAGTTAGAACCATAGCCAATTCAAAATGTAGATCAGACGTTCTGAAAGTAGGGTGCACATCCCGTTCAAGGGTGATTTGGAAACAGAGCAAATTGGAAATGAATAATAATCTCTCTGTAAGATTCGAACTTGTATTCCTTACGCCAGAGTGAAACCTGTTTCACACTGAGTGGTCAAAGCAGCTGGGTGTAAACCAGGCTTCCCTAAGGTAAGAGGGATATAAGCTCAAGTCTCAATGGGAGCTTATTCCTTATTTCTAATTAGCACTGTTTGCTTGCAGCCATTGAAATGGCTCGAGTTGAAATTGTGATAAAATAACAAAAAAAATTAAGATGGAACTTAAATGGAAATCAAAATTAACAATAGGTTAAAGCACTTCATCTGATGATAAAAAACTTATATACAACAATAACAGGAATTAGGTTAATTCGGTCCCAAATTTGTCTGCACAGTTTAAAATCACATTCTTCAAGGTCTTATAATTCAAAGCATTCTTTTGTCAGCTTATACTTAGTAACATTAATTTGTACAACAATAATTTTATTATGCCACATCAAAACTGCACTATTTAAGGTATTGCTGTGATAAAATGATAACAATTACTTGGTTGGTTCAACCCCCCCCCCCCTTTTTAAACAGGTACCAATGTTTATACAATTTAAATGAGTTTTCCAAGACAGATGTGATCCATTTAAAAAAAAAAAAAAAAGTCATTTTATTTTTACCTTTATCTCCATCCTCATCACCCCAGGAATTCTCAACCCTCCATTTATCTGCTTTGTCTCCCTGAAAAATGAAAATTCAAGTAAAAACTGCTTAGAAGGTAAAGATGGTGAAAGTATATAAGTTCATTGAGCAACCTTTCAGGATCACTTGTAACTCATGTGAGCAAACATCACTTGTCCAGGAAATATAGTGAAATAAAATTTTTAAAAATTGAATACTTTTCCAATGTAAAAGGAATTGGTTGAAACTTATCTCTTCAAATATTTTGCTTTAATAATGATTCATTTCATTACTTTTACAAAATTCAACCTTTAATATCAAATTTATTACTTTTTCAGTTTTATTGAATTAAGTTCTTAATGACAGCTAATGGGAATTCCGGTAGTGGCTCACTTACTAGTGACTATTCTTGTTCAACAATTCAAGAGGCTTGTCTTTTCACTTTGGATGCCATGTTTTTTAAAAATCATTTTAATTTGTTTGTCATACTTTCAATTTGCACAAGGAAATATTTCTGCCCATTCTCAACAAGAGAGATATCAGATAGATTTTTAAATTAAAAAATAATTTGTTGGTCAAAAAAAGATATAATTATTTCAAAGGTCATAGGAAACCTGGAAAAGAATTGGAAAGAAGACTTCCATCAGCAAATAGAAAAGAAATCTCACCTCCACATTGACATTGACTCCTGTGAATAACATAGCATGAGTCATCAAAGACTCTCTGTAAATCAAACGATCTGCCTTATTCAGAGTCTGAACCTCACAGCCAAACACTTTCATGTAGTCATGTCTAAAAAGGAAAATAGTAAAATTATTTGTAAAAGTCATTCAAGCAAATACCTGGCTGCAGTAATTGAAATTTCATTTCAATAGTACTTATCAAAATTTTTAAGTTGTAGTGGTTACCAAGTCAAGTTAATTAAATTATTAGTTACTAAAATCACCACTGGGACTCCAATTGAGGATGGCCGCCCGCAAAAGCTTACTGAATATTAGGCCACCTACTGCATTTGTACTAATATTATACAATAACAAATCACACTAGAAGTTGGAGGGGACCATTAAGGAATGAAGCTCCCTAGGCACTCAAATCTCCAGCCCAGTCCCTAGATTACCTAATTATCTCTTACGCCTTTGCTAAAAATTGTGTTCACTTAGGTTTCTCATTTCAATATCATTTTGGTAACTAGGTATACAGTAAGGCTGGGGTTCCGATGGCTAGGTATATGGCGAGGCCAAGGTTTCATCGGCTAGGCCAAGGTTTCATCGGCTAGGTATACAGCGTGGCCAAGGTTTCATTGGCGAGGCCAAGGTTTCATCAGCTAGGTATACAGTGAGGCCGGGGTTTCGAAACACAACAAAGAATTTTATTTGTCTAAATATTGTCCACAATGGATTAACAAATTTGATAAATCAATAAAATGTGATTAAATGGCAACTGAATTTGAGTCTAAGCTTTTAGTTTGCAAGGGATAACTTGTAATTGATCATTTTGCAATGGACAAGGGCTTTTGTCTGGTAATGGATAACTATTTCCCTTAGCCATCTGCTGCAGTTTATGGGTTAAGTAAATGAACAAGATTTGTTTGAAACTTCATTAATAACAGCTAGATTAACCAAGTGCCGTCTGCAAATAGAGAAGAATGAAATAAAGATAATATATTTACGCTCTCAGATCCAAAACTCCATGTTGTTTTCCTTGGAACTGCTTACCAACATCACATCCAAACCATACACTCTGCAAGAGGAAAAACATCATTTTTGTCAGTTGAATGAATTTATATTTTTAATGATAAATATATCTATTATGAACACTAGCAAAGTTGTATGATAAAAATGCTTGGTTCATTATACATGTTATAACAAAAATCAATCACAAGTTTAATGATGTGTCCACCATCCATGGTAGTAGTGGAGGAAGAGGAAGAGTAAGTAGTCTTTCTTTGAGTCAATTGATTCTCATACGAGTAGAATATTGTGATATTGAAAAAAAAAAAAAAAAATTGTGAATTGCCATCTTTATCTTTTTGAATTCAAAAATATAGACTGTAATATTCTATTATGATAGCATTAGCTGTTGGTGGAATAGATTGATCAAAATTGTGTTCTTTCAAAGACATCCACCTCTTCCTTTCTATTTGTGTTGTTTAAAATCCTGAGACTAGTCGATAAGCATCTAATAGAGGTGAGTAATAGGTCTATTTCTCGAAACATAACTTGCCATATGAGTTTTCTAATAGATTGTATGATGTCTCAGTCCCCATGTTTTCCCTGATATACTGTGCTGTCTTGTGATCTCTGCATGTGAAGTTGAGCATGATTCTTTCATGCGCACGCTGCATGCTTCTCAGTTGTGGTTTTGGTTAGTTTCAGCTGCGTCCATATTTGCCTTCTTTTCTTAAACATCCATGATCTTATTTTTCTTGAATTTTGTTAGGAAAAGATAAATAATAAAAGATGATAGTAGAGTTTTTTTAAAAAGCCAAGTATGGACACATGCTCCATTAGCAATTATCTCAAATGAATTGAATTGAAAAAGATGAAGAAAAACAAGGATGAAGGTTGTATTTTCAAGCCCTAGAACAAGGCTTCTGTTTATAGATTTTGTTCAGAGATCTGGTCATTGGAACAGAATATGGTTGTCAACAGGGGTGGAGGGACTTGCAAATACAAGTATTCAAAGAAAATTTCAAAACCACTTGAAGAGGATAATATCAATACAAAAAACCTCCAGTTGTACAGCAGTCAATCATGTAAAAAAAAGGCTCACCTTGTGATTACATTGTAGTCAATGGGCAGCAATTGTTACAGCAGAGAACAGGAATAACAATAGATCAATACTACTTGTGGGGAAAATTGGGGAAATTACGATAGGGGAGATAACTATTGAGTGAAATTACCTTTTTATCTTGAAGTTGAGCCAGGGCAAATTTTTTCAATTGTTCAACAGGCTGATTAATGTAAAGAACTTGACTGCCATCTGTAACATTGCCCAAGTATTCCACTGTATAAAGTTTATTATAAGGATTGTCTACACGGGGATCATTCACTAAACAAACCTGAAAGACAAACAATTGCAGGTTAGATTCAAATGGAGAAAATTTTTGAAAAATGTAAATTTTCTGAAATAGAGGTCACAAAATTTTACATTCATGTCTACAGCTTAAGAATCCTTCCTCATTATAATGAAACCAAGGTAAGTATAAGTAACCAAAACTGCTGTATTCGGCTGGTTTCTAATAAAAATTGAAATCAAATCATTTCAGCAGTCTATGAAATTTCAAGAAAAAAAGGTTTCATCAGTTGAAATAACAAAATCAACCGTTCTATCCTTTTTCTTGTTTATCATATTTCTCTACTGCTACTCAAGGCTTATTAAAATTCTATCAAGTGGATTTAATGAAAAAACAGTTAGCCAAACAAAATCTATCTTTTCGATTTAACTAACCACAAAGTAAACATCTAGCTAAAATTCTGCCTGTATGACAGGTTTTCTGGAAGATGAAAAAAATGCCTGTCTCCACCTACCATTTCTGTGACATCCCAACAAGGTTGCACATACTGTTTATAGAATTCCAGTGGAGTCACATTGTCCACTTTGTGGTAGACTTTGTTCTTGTTGTAATATTCCCAGGTAATAGTGGCAGGAGGAGTGCCCAGGGTGATGGACAAAATGGTATACAACTGAAATGATTGAAGAAAACATTTGAAATGTAAGGTTACACCAGAATAAACACCATTTCCAGGCAACAAGTAATTCCATCAAACAGTAAAAACATTTATAAGCAGCAATTATTTCATTTTCATAATATCTTCAAGTTGAAAATTAATTTTATACAAGAGAATGCATTTGTATTGCATGCTCTTTTTAAAAAAATTAACCCATAAAAATCAAAATAGATACTTTATTTGTTAGTTAAATTGGAATCAGACCATTTATCTGCCTAAATGGAAACATCAGAAAAATGGCTAATTTTGAACATGGCTGGCTTCATTGTAGTTTGCCACTCAACTGGTTTGTTTTCATTTTCATGGCATGGTTGAATTGTCTTCAGATAAAGATTAGTAGATCAATATTGATTAAAGAGACTCAATTTTCCTAGTGGATTAATACAGTGTTATAAACATTTTCTTATTTCATCAGATCTTTTATATTTTTATATTCTACACTTGAAGAATTCCAAGTAGATTAATGAAGATCAAATAGACTTTGCTTACTATTAATTTGTCTCTGTTAAATACAATTTAGTTCTTGAATTTTCAATGTTGTGAGTTTTGTTTTTTGTTTTTTTTTTAAATATAAGTATATAATAAACCTGGGTCCAAGAATATGGAAAATCAATGTCACTTCCAGTTCTAAGCTTGGTGGATAAATGATCCACTGCTGTAATTTTTTATTTTATTAAACATTTTTTTCAAGAGAAATGTTTTATTCTATTGAATACTTTAAAGCAACTGTGACTGCTGTTGGTGGGCTATATGTTCAGTAGTAATCTTACAAAGAATAATGAAAAATATATGATTAACCAAAGTAGAAAAAATAACTTTTAAATATTTTAATATCATGGCACTTTCATTCTAATGATATGAGTAAAAATTGATATAATTCATTGTATCTGTCCCATAATAGATGTTACATTTAGTACATGAAATTTACAAACATCTGTATCAAGTATCATGGGAGAGAGGTAAAATATGAATTATGATAGAAAAAAATGTGTATTTATTAGTGAGAAAGATTTGATTATCATACCTCTTTTAACATATCTTTTTTAAGTACTTTGAGATCTAAGTCTGTAACACCTTTCACCACAGCTTCTTGCAGTGTTTTGCAATACTCCCTCATCTGAAACAAAAATAAAAAAAATGATTCAGAGATTAATGTTTATAATGGTTGTTAAAATTGCACAACTATTCTAATAGGTATAAACAAAATCGACGCAAATTTTCACCAAAAAATTGACACCTGAAAAATTCTAAAATCTGGCAAAAATCAGCAATACTTATCTATTGAAGGACAAATTTAAAATATAATTTTCCATTCCAAATTTCGGAAGAAATTTTTCATGATTCCTATCCAACCTTTTTACTATTTTGATGGTCTATTTCATTCATATTTTGTTTTCATTGATTTTCGGCACATTTAACAGATAAATCCCATGAAATTTTGATTATGTTTACCTTATTTTAGCAAAGTGCTATAACCTGCTTGAACTGGGAGTCTTACTTGAGAATTTAAAAAAGAAAGAAGGAAAAAAGAAGAAAATCAAGTAGATATTTTTCTCCTTGAAAATTTTTTAGTTTTATTAATCATAAATTTAAGCTTTTGGTCTTGGAAAATTTTTTTCAATTCAATATTGGGAAAAAAAAAATGATTGAATCATTTTCATCGACTGTTCAGACAAATCTGATATTTTTTAAAATGCACTTTTATTCTTTCAGTATCTTGCTCTGACCGAAACCCATATATGAATATAACAGGGCTGAATAATTAGATATAGTGAAATAATGAAAAAATATTACCAGCATATTCATCATGCATTTTTTTCAGTTTTTTTGTACATGTAAAATGACCGGTATTTCAAATTATGGGAGGTTGCAAATTGATGCAACTCACAACATGCTGAACATGCATCCATGTTGCACAGCACAGGAAAGTAGCATTTTATTATTGTAAATTCTGCTGTATTTTCAATTCAGTAAACTGATACTCAAACTCCTACCCTGAAGTTGACTTCATTTTCCCCTGGTAATGACAATAACAATGATCCTCAACAAAATTAGATCTCTTTAAGACTATGAGGAGGCCGACATTTGGCATGTAACTGTATTTCAACCTCAATAGAATATTTATGACCCCCACAATCCAGCTTATTTTTTTTCAGTTTATACCTTGAATTATTTACATTTTCATGTCATTTATCAAAAATCAATATCTAGATACTTTTTTTTAAGAAGTCCTTTTTCATAGCCAAATTTAACGATCTTTTCCAATTGAAGGAAAACTATTCATACAAAAGTAGCAATATTTTCAAAACTTATAAGGAAAGTCATTTAAGTTTCAATGAAAGTGGAATTTGACCCTGAGGTAGCCAACCTTGTTATAGTAATTCAGAAGACAAAACAAAACAGATAAGAGAAGAAGAAGGAGCAAAAAGTCAAAAGGAGAGATCGAAGAAACAAAAACTGTAAATAAAAAGTTTATTAGGGTTCCTTCCAGGGCTGACACATCTAACTGATTAACTAGAGCGCAAAGGTATTAGGGACATGCTCCTAACTGAAATAAATAAAAAATAGTCATACAACCAAGAGGCACAAATTTCAATGAAACCTTTGCACAGATTTCAAGTCTCACCAACGGTGCATGAAACCCTTGTGCCTGCCCCGGATCATTTTAAAGAAGAACTCACACCATTGAGCACATCAATTCAAATGAGGGTTAGTAACAGTGAGTATTTTTTTTTTTTCTTGCATTAATGTAAGGTAAACAAAATTTGTCTTTCATAAGTTGATATGACAAACAATTCATGAATTTGGGGAGGGGGGGGGGGTAAAAGAAAAACGTTTATATAATAAAAATGCTGCTATAGAATCTTACTTTTGCATTGATCACAGCTCCTAAATGCTTGGACATTTCACAACTGATTGTGTCTGGGTAGATGGTCTTAGGAACAACGCCATACTTCACGATGAGATTGACCAACATGTCCCATTGACCGCCATCGTCGATAGCCTGCATCAATAAATAGTCAACCACTCGGCTGCCAGCCACATGACCTTTTCGGGCACAGTCGACAAATGCATCAAGCAGATAGTTGCTTCTTTCAAGCTGAAACAGAGACCAAAAATTTACTTTACAACCATAACTTACTAGATAAGGTTACTCAAAGGATGATTACTAATAGCCAACATCACCGGTGTCATGGAGGGGGGGAGAAGAAAAAATTGACTTTTTGAACAGATCAAATCTGGGTCCTCCATTATACAATTACAAAAAAAATCTTCTAGTCTCAAGCGGTTAAAGATTATTTCATGTCATACTTTCTTCACTTCTTATGTTCATTGTATTTTTCTTCAGA
This sequence comes from Thysanoteuthis rhombus, assembly GCA_963457665.1. Lineage (NCBI taxonomy): Eukaryota > Metazoa > Mollusca > Cephalopoda > Oegopsida > Thysanoteuthidae > Thysanoteuthis > Thysanoteuthis major. The sequence continues at coordinate 49,975,593 of OY735198.1, forward strand.
TGAATTGGCTTTCAGTTTCATATTCAGATATCAGTTTTATTTGGATTTTTTAAACTTTCCTTTTGAGTAGGCATGCTTGTATGTCCTGAGGTATAAATAGTGCATCAGCATTTGTCTTTCCTTTGGTATATTGACATAAGAAAAAAAACAAACTATCCTTTGAATTAATTTTTGACTACTGTTAACCTTAATAATTTTTTTTATTGTCTCTCTAAGGCAGTGAGTAAACAGCGCAGATCAGAAATAAAGATTGAATTCCCTATAAGATTCAAACTCACAACCCTCCTGGTACACACCCTGTTACTATGACCACTTAACTACAAAAGCTTCGTGGGCAGCAAAAGTGAAATATTACTTTTTAAACTAATCCTAAATGGTCATAGCAGCCGACATAAACCAGGCTTCCATCTGGCAAGAGGGACGCAAATTTGAATCTCATTTGGAAATTAACTCTTTATTTCTGATCCATGCTGTTTGCTTGCTGTTGTAGAGTGACGGTCCAAGTTGAAGTTGTGATGAAAAAAAAAGTTAGGAGTAAATAGTCAAAAATCAATACCATGTGCTATAATACTTTATCAAATAATAAAAAATAAAAAATAAACAATGACCTTATCCCAGAAGAACAAGTATGCTTGACTGAATTCAAATTCTGCAAGTTCATACTTCTCCATGAATGGAATTCTCAATTGGTTCATGCAGGCAAAAATCCAGCAACGTCCAGAGGATTTCTGATTACACATCGGTTTACCTTCTTCAATCTGGAAGACAAAGAACAGTTAGGAAATACAATTTCACTAGTCTTGCATACAATGATATTTGACAATACAATCAAATAAGATAAGGAGTTTATAATTCAGGCTGTAAGGGAAATATCTTATATGATCCTAAGATACTCATTACAGCACAAGTTAGAGAAACTAATGGCTAGTAACTATAATCTAAGAAAAATGTTTTTTCCCAAATTTCTTCAGGTAGTGAAGAAAAGTTTGTCTCTTTTCTTGGATTATACATCTGATGAAGGCTGAAGGAACATTGTGTTGACAACATCCAAAAAAAGTATTAGATTCAATTGTTCAAACAAAAGTTTAAATGTTAATGACTCATCGCCATAAAGAATTAAAATCTAAATCTAAATTTAAATTAAAAAAAATTTAAAAAAAAAAATCAAATCTTAATATTGCTTTATTTATAAAAATGAGATGAAATTTAACATGAAAAAGTGATAACTGCTTTCAAAAGTTTTACATCATGATTCTTAGACAAAATTAATGAGATGAATATATCATAATTCATCATGCTGAAATCAAACTCATAATAGATGGTTTTTAAACAATAATATCCAACTTTTACAATATTTCTACAGAAGTTCAAGAAATTTATGGAAAATTTTCAAGCCAGGGCTTTCTTTGAAATGACCAGAGCTTTCTGAGAGAGCATACCTTGGTATTGAAGACATGGTTGATACTGAGGAGCGCTCGAGGCGACAGAGTCATATCACGGATGCTGTGGTAATGGCACATATCCTGGGCCAACTTATGCTTATTATCAGCAAGAAATTCCTCTCTCATTCTGCTCAAATCCTCAACAGGAATTCCTGAAAATAAACAAAAAAAAAAAAATTGAAACTAGAGTTTAATTTTCAAACAATAAAAAATTCAATGAAAATTGAAAAATTTACTTTATTTTCTAAAAAAATTGAATTTTAATAGAATTAAGAAATTACACCTAGAGTGCAGGAACTACAGCAAGCTGTGTGCATCCAACTTTGGCTTGAGAAGCCACCAACTAAGTAATGGACACCCCCCCAAAAAAACAAAAAAACCTTAACCAAAGATGAAAACCAAGAGAAACCAATAAAAAAAATCAAACATAAGACCAAAAATTGAAACCAAAGAGAGGAATAAGGAATGTCTCCATCAATATTGACAAATTGCCTTGAGTGAGAAAGAAAATGAGTGAGAATTACTAATGATAACTTCTGAGAAAGAAGATAAACCATTACGTGCCCAAAACTGAATGGTGAACAAACCCAGAACAAAGTTGTGAGAAAGGTCTGATAAATTCAACGAAGACCATTTTTTTCCTGCCTTAACAAATCAATAGTTCTGTGAGTTACACATTTGATAAGCCAAAAACAAAAAAAAAAAGGACAATGAGTAAACATCGGTGATAGTTTCAAAGTGCACAAAAAGTGACTAAACACATAGTGATGACACATATTGATACTGTACTTTTGATCTGCAGCTATTTCTTACAAACATTTCTATAATAAGGACATGAGTCTTTCAACCAAAATATCAGGAGTAGATTGACAACACAGTGCAACGTACACAGCTTTGCTTGCTTGATGCTATTTTTGTTTGAAGTGTGTGTGTATATATTTTATTTTTACAGATATACGTAAAATCACAGACGCACAAACGTATATATGTAATATGTGTATATAAATGTATATATATGTAAATAAACACACACACATGTATATGACCACACACATCCAAGCAAATATACACTCAAATATGTATGTACGCACAAACAAATATATATACACACATGCTCACATTCATAACCAGGAACACAAATACACACACATATATATACATACATATATATATATATATATATATATATATATATATATATATATATATACATACATATAAATATATACATACATATAAATATATATTTTTATATATAAGGGTGGAGCTATAGTCATTTGGGGTTTAGATGAATACCTCTTAGAAGCAAACATACCACTAAGTCACACTGAATTTTATGAAGAACTCCCTTAAGATCCTCTCAACAAATACATAAACATAATAACCCAATCCCTTACAAAGTTATACAGCAACAACATGATAAATGAAAGATCGCAGACTATACTTGAACCCACTTCCACAAAACCCGCTAAGTTCTACTTACTTCCCAAAATCCACAAACCAAATAACCCAGGTAGACTAGTCATCTCTTCCACTAACTACCACACTACCAAACTATCTAAATAAGTAGATCACTACATCCAACCCTTAGCGACACAAATTAAATCCTACCTACGAGAATCTACAGACCTTCTGAACAAAATCAAACATATCACAACAATCCCAGACAAAGCACTTCTAGTCACTATGGATGTGAAATCTCTATACTCCAACATTAAACATGACAAAGGCATTCTAGCACTTAGGGAAGCCCTAAACAATAGAACTACTAAAGAACCCAGTACTGTAACAATTACCACCCTTATGCACCACATTCTAACTCTAAATAGCTTTAACTTTAACGATAGACACTTCCTCCAAGTGAAAGGCTGCGCTATGGGCACAGTAGCATCCCCATCCTATGCTAATATCTTCATGGGTAAATTTGAACAAGCCCACATTTACCCAGAGATATATAATGATTTTTTATGGCAGATATATAGACGACATTTTTTTCATGTACACAGGAGATGAAGCCAAATTAGAAGATTTCTTTACACATAAACTCTGCATACGATTCAATCTAGTTTGACTTTGTGTCATCCACTGACCCCATAGCCTTCCTAGACAAACACATATACATAGGCAATAACAGAAACCTCCAAACTACCCTCTACACTAAACCCCCAGACACCCACAATTACCTCCACTCTAAGTCAGCCCACCTCCAACACCTAAAAAGAAGCCTACTATTTTCATAGGCTCTTAGAATTAGAAGAACTTGCTCTACAGATGGTGAACTCAACAAACACAACCATAACATAGTAAAACATTTCACTCAACAAGAATATTCACGAGACGATACAAAAAACTAAATAAAAAAAGCAACTAGAATACCCAGGAATAAAAACCTTAAGCTCTCCAACAATAATAAACCTGACTGCATACCACTTATAACTACCTTCAAGAACACACTCTCACCCTTAGCACACATTATCAATAAGAGATGAACATCCTTACCATTAAAACAGATCTAAGAGAAATATTCACAGACCAATTTGTCATTGTTTACTGCAGACCCCAAAACATCAAAGACATAATTAGCAGAAATGATATCATAAATAATAAAGTCTCACACAACAATATCCCTAGAACAACTAAATTTTGTAAACCATGTGACAAAAGAAATAAATAGACTATGGTGCAACTACCTTAAATACACCAACACCTTCACAAGCTCTACTACGTAAGAGAGTTACTACATATACTATAGCACTAACTGTCGTAGCAAAAACATACACCTTCTACAGTGCAATAGATGCAAGTTGCAATACAAAGGCAAGTCTGAGTTACAATTTAGCATTAAACTCAACAATTACAGACATAAAATTAAATCACAAAATAATCCCAGCCCACTTCTCAAAGAACAATACTTTCGCACACCCAGCCACAATTTTGCCATGGACACTAGCTTTACTATCATTGAAAAAGTAGAAAACAGTACTCCCATGGACATAACTAAAATTCTAGAAAGACATGAGGAAATGTGGATCAACAAACTAAAAACTCTCTCCCCTACTGGACTTAACACCAAAATTAACAACTCTAATCACACAGATCTCTAATTCATAAACCTCCTACTAGCAATAACCTCACGTCTACATCTACCCGCCCCCGCCTCAGATACATCCAATACTGGGAACTTCAAAGTCACTCAGACCCATAGCAAGCTCCACCTTAGCCAGTCATCTCACTTGTACAAATCATAGCCACCATATTTTTGATGACTTGTAAGGTTAAAACCTATGAAGTTCCTTAACCTCATTACCCCTCCATTTATACTATCCATAACGTACCCACACAATCTAACACTATATCACTTCCCTCATACCCTGACACATTATGTCCTCTCTTAGACCCACTGCTGCTGCTAAACCATAGACTCCATCACTGGCTGGACTTTCTCTCACACAACAGGATGCCCCCAGCAGATGGGATACCATTTTTTGTTAACAAAGCATAGCTCCTAATGATGGACTCTGGTTCTACATCAAACCTGTAACCTCTAAAAGTACACACAAATATACACACAGCACACACTACTGAAGATAGGAATACCTCCCAAAACATGTGTAGACCATTGATAAAAATATTCACAGATAAATAAACCTAACTTCTATACACTTTATTCTCGAGTCTGTCTCACTCTCTTTAGTTCATAACATATATATATATATATATATATATACACAAATATATTCTTATATATACATAAATATGTACGAATATATTCATAAATATACACTCTTCCAACATAAGAATGGAGCACTCTGGAGGATGGGGAATATATGGGTAGGATACCAGCCTCAGGTATCTGAAGCTAAGGTTTCGATCCTACCTTGTAGTACTGGATGGGAAAATGGATAGTCTATAGTCACACTGAAGAGTTGTAATACAATGAAACAGCTGTTTGTGGATGACACACACACACACATATATATATATATATATATATATATATATATATATATACACCAGATGAATTCATACATACAAATACTAACACTCACATACTGATAAAATTAAGTAATATTGAATAATCTGCATTCTACATCTAACCTTCATGATTTAAAATAGAATTTGTTTGAAATTGAAGGTTATTCATAAAAGTATCTCAATATACAAAAATAATTGAATATTTCAGTCAAACTATGTTTTCTTCAATGAGTTAAATATTTGATATTAGTAATATAGCTAGCAACAAAATTAATAATGCTGTTTTCTATCAGGACACTGTATTTATCTATGAACACAGTTTTACTGAACTATCTCAGTCAGTATATTAATACCATGTTGTACCACCTATTTCTTTTACCTTTGTCACCAATGCCCACACTTCAATAATGACTCGCTTCAATTATTCAAGATCCAATGAATAGTATTTACTCAATTTCTACTTGATTATTCCCCAGACCAATCAAGAGCAGGTGTCTATTTTTCTCTTGACTATTTTCTTGCAGATTTTGCTACCTGGAATGGAGCAATGCCATGCTGGAAACTTCATTCTTTATCCCCAATGTAAGTAGTTTATATATAAGTACTCAAGACAGATTTTTCATAGACATGTAGTCCATAGGTTTTATTAAGGGAAGTTTTTTTTCAAGTCTTTTGGTGGTACAGAATTTTGAAATCCCCATTAGTGGATGCATATTAAAGAGAATATTCATAGATATATGGTAGCAGTAAATAGTGTGTTATGTCAAAATTTGTCATAGAAATTTTATGCATTTTCTCCTGCTGATGCCTTGTAAAAATGTGAAATACATAAAGCTTAATCTTAATAATAAACGATATCTGCTAATTACATAATTATGGGGAAAGTTTTAGAGTAAGTATACCAATTAATTTCTAATGTGTATTCATCATCAGATTGAGCTGCAAGGCATTTTAAAAAGTTTATTAAATAGTAAATTATTCAAGAGTACATACATTAATATTTACAACTAGTATGGATCTTGAGCTTGATGATTTTTAACAACTGTGACATTATATCTGGCTCAAGCTTTGACAATTAGAGTGTGAAGTCAGTCTGACTAACAATATCCACGACTGCAGATGCATATAAATTTCTTGCAAATCTTGGCTGCAATTACAATCTCATACCACACTCATGCTAGGGAAACTGAGAAGACAAAAAAACAAAGAACAAAAAAAAAAAAAAAAACAATATTCTGTTGTTTGGACCAATCCAGCTTTCTGAAGAAAGTATATACAGTAATTTAAGCCTTAAATAAATTGAAATCATGCTGTTACTGAGAAGGATGGATTTCAGAACATTAGCTGCATTCATCCTTAGAACAATAGTCAAAACATCAGGTACAGATGGCAGAACTAAAGTTTCTGCAACTGTATGAGATTTTCTTAATTTTGCATTTATTTTACTAATAAAGTAAGAAGTATTGAGACCATTATTATCATTAGATTCAGTGTTTTTCTCTGTGAGGAGTGAAAATGCAGGAGTAATACACTTTTTGAATATTTCCTTCAGTTTGCAAATTACTGCAATGTTACTACCAGTTTTACTCAGATATTTCTTATGAAGATGAGCTTGCAGTATCGACAGCCTCGTTCGAAAATATTTCTTCACAAATGAAACACAGCAGCCTTTACTGATTTGTTGGTAGTGAAATTCTTAATTGTTAGAAAATAGTAAACATTAGCCATTTGTGAATGAGAATCAGCTATTTAAGGAATCTCCACAACAACCCCATCTAAAAGCTCAAACGTCCCCTTGGGGTCCTTAGTCACTTCCATGCCCTCTTGAAATATTGAGAAATCATTAAGTCAGTACAATAAAGGCTATGCGGGAAAGGATTAAGCACACAATCATGCTATTCTAAGAAAGAGTGTTAAGTCATGAATAAGTACATTTACATCATATTTATGTAGGCTTCCTAACTCTAGCCTTCAACTCTAATCTGGAAATTCAATATATCTCACTTAGGAACATGAATTGCTGAGAACCGTCAGCAAATCTGAAAAGCTAGAGGTATTAACCACCAACTGCCCTCCTTATTCTAAGGCATTCATCAGAGGATATAAATATGTCAGATCTAATAGGAACGAGCAATAACACAAATTCAAACACATAGCCTTTTGATACCATAGCACTTTCTTTCTGTTCAAATAAAGTATTATCAGTTATCATGTAGCTTGTCTATGCTTAGCTAGGGAGAAAAAAAATCATAAGTCAAAAGGCCCATTGAATTTTGTGCGGTGGGGTGGGGTGGGTGGGTGTGTGTGCTTGAGTTCTCACAATTGAAATTCCATGATATCCTCGGCTAACTCAAAGTTTCTCAAGTATTTTTTCTTTCTTTCATACTTTCTTCCATTGAAGTTAAAATATAACTTCAAGTTAAAGTTTTATCATGCTTTTAACCAACTTTTTTTTTTCTAGTTTATCAATAACCAGTCAAGACCCATTATCAATGTTTTCCTGGTAAAATTTAGAAAAAGATAAATAAATAAAATTGCAAAACTAAAACAGCCTCATTCTATGTAATTGAGAATGAAAATTAGTTTTTCTTAAACAAATATGGACTTTTCTCTCCAGTAAAAACAAAAAAACCCTCAAGAACAGAATATTTTCCTCGAAAGTCTGTGAGAGTAGCCTCCCTTTCTTGATGTAAAAAAAAAGCTAATAATCAAATCTGCAAAATTGGAGGAGCTACTATATTATCAATTGTCACCCAGCTCTTTCTCTGCTTGGCTAAAATAGAAGTATCATCATTAGTCATCAAGCTGTTTTTGTCATCGATTTATTGTAGCTAGCTTTTGTTGCTGGCTCTTATTGTCTGCTTCAGCCTCAAATATAATCATTGAACCCAAGCTCTAAACCAGTTTTTAATTACCATAAATTTCCCACAAGTCTGTTTCCCAAAGCAGAACTTATGCTCAAGTCTATATAAGTATTTGCTTTGACAATCAGACTACAAAGGACAGAGAATATAAACTTTGGATATAACCTGACAAAAACTGCCAACATCAAAATGGTTTTACATGGAAATTTCATTTTGATTTCACTTCAACTGATTCTGAATGAAGAAACATCTTCATTATAATAGGGAAAATAAATTATTGTTCATTAATAAGGTTGGTATATTGTATTACTTCAGAGTCACTAAAATAAAGTTTCAATAATTCATATTTGAGATACCGATTAACTGAAATCTATTTCACTAAATACATAGATTAACTGCAGACAACGAAAATAACTGGCAAATGATCATCTTGCAATGGACAAGAGTTTCATCTTACAAATGATAATTATTACTCTTTACCACCTTCCGCAATTAAAGGGTTATCTTCCAAATTCATTGATTTTTTTCATTTGAAAGGTTCCATAGGGCTCCACAATTGAGCAGGAATATATTTTTACTCAAACCATATTGCAGTTCTTTTTCTTATTAATCGACAACCTATTTTATGGCCTTCATCAAAAAACTGAAGAAAGGCTTGCTACTGGAGATAAACAATCCCATAGAAGAGATAAAATGACACTTAAAGGCTAATCAAAATAATTTTCCCCCAGGATAGGTTGTGAGTTACTTCCCTTATTTTCTCAACACGTTATCAGCGAGACATCCTGGGGTCAATTTGAGTTTCAGACCCCCCCTCACTCTGGAAACCCAGTCACAGTTGATCAGTCCCCAGATTCTGTCCACGTCGTGCTCCCTCACCCATATCTCTCCCATGCTGATCTAAAGCCACTTTGAAATAACTTCTGCCTCGGTGGCTAACTTGATGGCCCTCCATCTATTGGTTCCCATGATGCTCGATACATTACAGACCTTGCAGAGAGACTGGTCCAAGAAACCCCTGCATCCTACATCAATGCCCCACCCCTTTGTCAATTGTTACTCCAGCATTTCTCTACTAGTTCAGTATGCTCTACCCTCCTCAATGCTGTCCTCCCAGGAGACAGCGATTTATTCATTTGGTGGCTTCAAAGATCAGCACCTTGTCTGACCATCAGTGTCCAGGAACTTCAGATGCCTCTCCAGGTCAACCATCAGTGCACAGTCATCTTGTCGGCGGATCCGAGGAGGTGATCCTGACAGTGGGTATAAGATTCCCACCAGCCCAGTAAATGATGTCTCTCATACAGGGTGGAGGCACTTGCAATGGCAAATCCAACAGCAGATAGCATCCACCATAGCTTTCAGGACCTAATCATGACATCAGCAGTAATGCCCCTCACTCAGGGCTGTTAGACACCGGTTGAGGATATGCTCCAGGGTGCCTATATTCATACAAGGTATGCTGATGACTTTACCTTCCACCAGCTGAACAAATTGGATGGTCTTGGTAGGGCATCATAGACAGCCTGAATCAAGAATTTTATCCAATGGGGCTTGGCTTTCCTAAGTTCAACATAGACTTTACTCTCCACCATATGCTCCCATCATTTCCTGCAGCCACATTCCAACCACTCTACAAGCTTGCTCCTTAACTAGTGTTGGCATATTTTCCTGTATCATCAACTTTCTGTCCCTCTCCCATGCCTTGTCATAGCAAGATGTATTATTACCAAGGCCAATCCTTCTGAAGGACATGGTATCCGTCAACATACTGTACATCAGGCACAACTCAACTAAGTCTAAAATCTATTGCCCTCCATCTTGTACTGACATCAATACCAGCTTGAAAGACTCTTGGGTCACAGGACCTTAGATATTGCAGCACCCTCTACTATGGGTTGCATAGAATTCCTCATTCAACCTACTGAAAGGGAGCTTCAGCTCACTGCTCTGTCCATACAGGGCAATGCTGCTCAGGTTCTGAAGTGATTCCAGCATCTCTTCAGGATCCTATTGATTCTCCTTAAAACCCTTGATTGTGGAGATCAGGACCTCATAAACTAAAGAGGGTCAGATAATTTATGGTATACATTATACTGGTATATCATCATAATTAAAGTATCACTAATACGAAAAAAAACTAGGTTTCAGAATAGAAATGGAGTCTACTATTCACATAATGGTGCTGAGAATTAAATTTCATGTTAAAAAGATTTCAAGGAATTTGGTAATTTCATTCAAATATATACTAGATAAAAACCATCAAAACTGAGATATGTCACTCCTCCCCTCAATTTACTTAAAAATTCACCCAAGTACTTGCAGGTTGGGCTCTATGATATAACAGTCAACAGATATTTGATTTTCATTAACATACAAGCAAGCTTAGAAATAATATTTGACAGAACCAGGATTATTTTTTGTCCATAACAACCCAATTCAATTAAATAAACATTTATTATCGGGACGTAACCTCCTTAATGATAATATAGAAGAGTTGCACGTTTTCTATAATTATATACATAAATATAACACAATGAGCATCCCTATATTTCTTATATGCTGTAATTTTTACGCCCAAAGTGTAATGTTGCACTTGGATAGTGCACCTTTAAAATGCTTTTGTAGAAAATCCAGTCTCTGATGAGATGTTATTGGTTATCATAGATTCTCTTGTGAGAGAGCCAGATCTTCAAATGACAGCTGAAAGAAGGAAAGTTTGTCATATTGACACGTAGCAAGGCAATGCAAAAATAGATAAAAAATTTGATTTATTTCCAGTTCTTCAAGCAGCCCGATTAAAATTTGAAAACAAAGTAAATTACTTTTTACTACCTTGCATCCTTCATTCCATCATTCTTGCATCTCTGGAAGTCTTTTTTCCCATTTCCACAGTCAGTGGCCAACAGATGATTTTTATTTGGCTATTGCTGCAGGAAATTCAAAAGTCTTCTCAGCCTATCAGCACATAGTTTGTGGCTCATTAGAGGAGATGGCCATTTTTTGGTCTTTTCAAGCAAAAATTTACTCTGCAAACCCACTTATCTTGTACTAATCTCAAATGGCAACTCAATGTCTTACTCACACCCCACCATAACATTTTGTTATATGGATATACTAGTTAGATTAATAATACAAGTCCTTTTGTCAATTGCAGTGATTTTCGAAAGCAGTGTAATGAATATCTACTTAATCCTTTTTCTGATTATTAGAGTTATCAATGTAAGGCAATAATTACTAAATAACTTTTCAAGGTGGAAAGGGAGACTATTATATGATCTATGGGCTAAAAGTTACACTGAATATCAGCTATTATCCTTCTCTAATTCACCAAATGTCTGTCTGACTGATTTTGACATTGTAACTCAAGAACCATACCATACCTCTCCATATAGTTTCACTGAATAATAATGATCTAATTTCCATCTATATCACTGTAATCCACCCCAGATATTTGAATTAAATGTGATGCAAGAGTTTAGGATTGTGATGATTTTCACGAGGTATGATGCTATATATACATTGTTCAAATCCATGATCTTTTATTGGCCTTCTGTGGGAACCAGTTGAAATCCATAGGGCGGGTTTTCAGATAGTTTCATATCATAATTTTTCTGCTATGGCAAGGTTTCAATTTTTGGGAAATGTTTCTTCAACTGGAAGGTGATCTAGAACAAACTTGTTTTTGGATGTCCTTGTTACCCGTAGAGAAGAAGGGTATAGCACTAGTATGTTTTGAAAAAAAAAAAAAAAAAAAAAAAAAGGCAACCCAAACAGGGCTATAATTTGAATTTCGATACCAACTATCTTTCCTAGGTCATTGCCTTCAAAATCGAGCATAAGTTATCAGCAGTGATATCATTAAGTCAGAAGAATTAAGGGACATTAGTTGCACCCTCCAATTTAACAACTACTTGTTCTTGGTTAATTCTAACACAGGAAGCAGGAAGAAAACAATCAGTATCACCAACCTGTCATATGTAAGAGGTGTAGCAGAACAGATCTAAAGATATGCTAACTTGACCTCTGAGTGATTTGCAACACCAAAAGTACTTTTTGCACATTTCTTTCTTGAGTTGGTCCCTTACAAGAAGGGTTTGACAAAAGATAGCATTCATAAGATTCTATGCAAATGTGAAAAGTACACAAGAACAACTAGCCATTCCCTTTCAGCCCAGGTCAAGGAATACGCGAAAGCCAAAGCCTAACAGGAGGTTGAAAAATCTTTTATGGCAGACCATATATAGTAAGAGGGGCACACATTACTCTCTTTGGGATGAGGTAGAGAAAATAGATAGGGAACCCTATGGGAGAGTGAAAATGTTGAAAAGAGCAGCTTTTATTGGTCAGCCAGACGCAATGTCAGAATAGTATAAATTTTATCATCACGTAAATATCTTGGTTTAGCAAAGGTGTTGGGAAAGCCTCCTGTGTATAGTTTGTATATGTATGGATACATGTGTGGTGGTATGGTTTCATCTTTATATCTAGTGCTGCTGAAATGGACTGATCCAGTTGGTATATTAATTCCCTCCAGTTGCCATTTTCTAAAGAAATAAAGTTCATTCTGTTTTCTTGAAAATATATATACCCATTTTTCAACCTTAAGATATAGATAAAGTGTGTATTAACATCCACCAGATTGTATGAACAAAATTTCTTTGATAACTCTTCTTGAAATTATTGAAAATGAAATTTAGTTTTCATTTTTTAAGGATAAACTAATTTTCATTGACAGTTAATGTATAGTTTGTTTGGCAGCTGGAATGTTCATGCTTCAACATTTAACACCCATTGTTCAAAATAAACCCATGATCAGCTAGTTCTCTTGCTTTTGAGTGGCACGATGCCAATACCTTCAGACTTCATCTAAATCACATCATCTGATTTTCGCGAGCCACAATTTTGCATATGATTTGGGGGGAGGGGATCTACAACATGGGTAATGATGTTAAACATTCTTATAACATGGTCTACCCATTATCATTTGAGTCTTAGAATGGTTTTTATATCTGACCTGTTTGGTCTAATATAATGTGCTGTCTTGCGATCTCTCCATGTAATGTTAAACCTGATCTTCTCCAATGTACGTTGCATGGATCTGAATTTGAGGGCCAATCCCAATCAGAGGATTATCAACTCCTTATCAAAGCCATTTTTATATATACGTGGAGTTAAAAAGTTTACCAACGTAACATCATGCATTCTAACAGATGAATTATCGAAAAAAAAAAAAAGAGAGAGAAGAAATAAATTGTTCAAAACTTGTGATGTTGTTAATACAATTTCTGATAGCAGTGGACAACATTTGTTTCTGTAATAAAGTTATTTGTTTCCAATAGATAAGGAGAATAATGCGAAGTTGTTAAGAGATTTGTAAATAAAAAAAAATTTTCTCTGTAAATGGACACTGACTAGTTTTCTTGAACCCTGCTATAATTTCGTTTGTATCTAAGAAAAGAGAAAAAAAGGAAAAAGTGTATCCATTTGTGTTCCCCATAAGTTATAGATCATCATTCTACGATTACAGAACAAGATGTTAAAAAAAGTGTTTTTGCTTCTCAAATTGAGTACACTTTTTCTTGAACATTACATATTTTCATTTCAAGAATTGATTTGGAAAAAAAAAAAAAAAAGCTTGACCATAGATTCGCTGGGTTTTTTTTTGTGTAAAGATCTAGCAAGGGCAGTGACACCCTTGCTCTTCAAGTTTACATCTGAAATTGAATCAAAAACATCTTGAAACACCTAGAAACATTTACTCTCCTGATATACATCTAAAATCTAGGAGATATATTAATAAATCAAATATCAATAATTTTCATCTTATCAAGATATTACTCAATTATCTAAACCCATAAATTTCCACAGAGGTTGACAACTAAGGTTATCAATTGTCTCATACCTGTATCTTCTAATTTTGACCCTTATTCTTTCCAATCTCATCACTGGTCCATGATTATACCCTTCTCTAACACTTCAGACACAACTAAACTTTTTTTCCCCTCCTACCCATTCAGTAAACTATAAAATATTCCTTTCCTCCCTCTTCCTAAAGAAAGAAGATAGATTATACTAAAAAAATTTGAAAAATTAACAATTATAATAGGTGAAATATCCATCAACGCTTGGAATATGTCAAAATTCAACAGATAGATAGATAGAAAGATGGATCATTATTATCATGTGAGCATCAAACAAAAACCCCACAATAAAAATTCACAGAAAGACACAAAGTAAGGGTCTAGTTTACTATTAAGCTTATATTGTGAATTGAACCTTTTGCTAAAAACTTGAAAAATTTGAGAATTTTCACTGATTTGCTTAAAATATGCCTGGGAATGCTATAAATACATCAAAAAGAAAAAGAAAAAAAGTTCTCAAAACTTGACACCTTGAAAGGTAAGAAATTCCATTCTATTTTGACTCCTGGAGGTATAAAAAAGAAAAAAAAAAAAAAAATTTCTACTCAATTTTGATCCTTACAAGTGGGTTGGTGGTTGCAAAAAAGAAAAAGAAAAAAAAAGGGGGGTTTCGAGATCTAGAAGTGAATGAAAAAAAAAAAAAAAAAAAATCCTCCGATTTTCACCCCTAAAATTAGAAAAATCTACGTAAAATATTTAGAATGAAATGATTCCCTCTCGAATTGAAATTATTGTGACTTTCTTTTCTCCAGCTTCTATACTTAGGCGACATCAATTATGAGTATTTATCTAATAGGAGTTGGAGGGAATGCTATGTAGGGATGGTGTGAGGTATTTCAATATGTCAATTTGTTCAGACATGATAGCTGCTCAAGATGCAAATCCACCTGAAAATATTCTTGTTTCTTCATCCGTATGCTCTAGCCTTCTTGTGAACTAAATAAAATGTCTGAACAAATAACTTACGCATCCAGAGAACTGCTGACTTCCATCACACAACTTAATTTACTCATTTTTGTTCGAACAACTGATCTTCCTCTAAATCCATACAGCATCAATATTAAAACTGCTTAAGAACTTACCAAGTTTTATGAAAATTTTAAATTTAGCTGACATCCTAAAGTTGATATATAAATAGTTGATTTGAAAAGAGAATCAGGATTGTTTCAAAGCAATGCATTTTACATAGATTTACACATTTAAGCTTGTAGCTATAACAGGTTTCAATGATAACTTATCTGATGGAAGTACTTCGGCAATGAATGCGTAGATCAGGGTCTTCAAATCGGTTGATATCAATCCTCAGAGGTCGATGGAACTATTCAAGGCGTAGGTCAAAAGCTGATATTTGTACGAGAGATACATAAAATGCATCTTGCTGATACACACTTCAGATATATAACTAGTTTTTATTGTCAATCTTATATTGTTTACTAAGGCAATGATGATACAGAGGCTCTTCTGTTTTGACATAAGTTTCATTTAGTTTCAGTCACAAATTCTTATATATCCATGTTTTTTCTTTCATTTTGCTACAAAAACAAAATTTTTCCAGTCACTTTTTTTGAATATGGAAAAAATCCATGAAACAATCCTATGTCTGAAACTGCACATATAGTTGATAGGAGTTTGACAATAGTAACAATTGAAATTTGACTCCATTTTTGTAAGTAATAACAATGACGGATGACAATGACCAGACTGAAAATCAGTGACATGCATGAATAACTGACAGAGTGACGTACTCAAAAACTGAAAATTAATCCTCTTCCACTACTAAGGCCCAACTTTGGTCAACTGTTTTGCCAAAGTTAACAAGTCCCATTTACAGGTACTACCAATAAAGGAGTTTAAATTAGACAAATGGGTTTTTGAATGATAATTGTATAGAAAAATTAATTCTGTTTTGTTCACTTTTTAGATTTTAATGAAGCAGAAGAATTTGATCCTATAGCATAGCCAATCTTGTTCATTCATTTATTCCTTGTACATGCCTGAGGGTGAATGAGGGTTCAAGGATTCCATGAAGGGGTAGATTGTCCAAAAAGTTTGGGGGACCCTAGCCTGAATGATAGACAATGGATAATTCCAGTTCCTTTATGCAAATATTTGTGGTAAAGAGTTTCCTTCATTTGATTCACTACAGGATACTGCATTTAAAAAAAATTACATCCAAACAAAAGAAATATAAAACGATCGTGCAGTCATTTCATTCATAAGTTTCAAGTTGCTCATGAAGGTTGAACAAATATTCAAACATGAAGGCTTCTGTATCAGTGCTCAGTGGCTGAAATAAGACCCAAGAAAGTTTAGATCTGATCAGATTAAGATAAGCAACATGCATCTATATCAATTAGAAAACTAGTCTAATTGGTAATATCTGTATAGTTACTGAAGTTTTTACATATGATACAGAGAAAGAGAGAGAAAAAAAAAAAAGAAAAATCAACCAATATTACTTATTTTTTTAGTCCGGAGTTTGATGTAACAATCATTGTTGGTTTTCAAGATAGACGCAGTGTTCTTTCAAAAGCTGTGCGGCTGCCCACACAACAAAATTATGCTGCACAATAAAATTTTATTCAGCACATAAATTTTTAAGGTGTCATTAGGGAAAAAAAGGATTCAGTAATAAAACTATGTGCCCTGCCCAAAAAACAACTGTCACAATATTTTATTTCTAAATAGTATCATTTGATTTCAGGTTTATAAAAAGTTTGTGTACAAATGCATAAAGAAAAAATATTGGATTAAATAGTAATGAATAAATACAGAAAAATCAATAAACCAAATAAATCATTTCTTTTATTATACACTTAGTTATAAGTAAGTGATCTTTGTTCCATAAACTTCAGTAAAAAAAATTGTATGAATATTTCCTGTATATTCCACTTCTTCAGTTGCAGATTGTACCACACTTGTACAGTGTCTGTGACAAAACTAAAGAATAGCATCATAAATTCATACCATACATTCTTTGATATGGACAAATGCAGAGTGCTTGAAATTATTGGGTCTGTGGTCATAAAACATGTAAACCCTGCCGTCCATCGGATGAACTTCGGTAACCTCATACAGTATGAGAGTGAATCAATGCAAGACATCCATATGCTAATACGTTTTCTTGCAGTTGACTGCCAATTCCCATGCCCTGAGTGCAGTGCAGACATATCCCAAGTAAATATCATAGACAAGTTCATACAAGGATTGCACAATTAAATGCTACAAACCAATATTCTTGAAAAAGTTAGTCAGTTGAAGATGATTTAGGACGTCATTAAGCATGCAGAAGCATACAGGACAGCTCTCTGCAACTATTCATAGCTTCAAAAGTCTGACAATATACATGCCGCTCATAAGTCCTATTACCACAAGAGCAAACAATGCCACCAACAGCAGCTAAAAAATTGATAGCTTCAAATAACTGCTCCTTTCCAACAAGTGAATGCGGTGGTTGTCAACAAGAAAAATTTTCAGTTCTGTAAGGACACAGTTGTCTTCGCCAACATGGTCTAATATATGAGATTAGTCTTGTTATGCAGCCTTTCCAAGGTTTGATCAAATCAAACCAAACCAATAGTTCTATAAGGATGATAATCTGGAGACACTCTTAGAGTCTTCCAAGAATATTCTCATTGATTTAGTTAAGGATGGTGTTCAAACCTACAATATATCTTGCCAAACTGGTGTCCAACCCAATTGGAGTAAGGATGGCATTAGATACCTCCTCTTACAAAAGCATTGTAAAGGTTCTGATGTAACAAGTTTGTTGCAATGATGATTGGAAGCTTATCTCCGGTCCAGATTTACAACCAAAGCCGAGAATAACTATTGGCCAATAGAGGGTGGAGTATTCACATCTGTTCACTTTCAGCTGCAGAAATTTAGTTGTAGCATCTGACAAACCACTTCTTGATATATTCAATGATTGCAACCAGGTAGCATTACTGACTTACAAATATCAAACATCAAGGAATACATGCTTCAGTATCATTCACTGCCCAGGAAAATGGACTCCAGGACCAGATGCACTTTTTTCATACCCCACTGATATAGCAGCTGGTCTCTTACTTATCCTTGAATTACCATTCAAACTTGTCAGTGGACAAGGCAATACTGCTGATGATTTGTTCCAGGTAGCCAATATTCATGCTATAAGCGAGATGAGGAGTATTACATTCAATGATGTTACCGCTGTGCAGTCAGACCCACAAAACAGGAATTTGCTCAAAATGATAACTTCTGGCTTCCCAAGAAAACTTAGATGGAACTAGCACATCTGCATAAATATTAGGAAGCTTGTCAGACGGTCAACCTTTAATGTTGTGGCACTGCTAGATCATCAAATTGTTATCCCTTGTTCATTGAGGAAAGTTATATTGAGTGATCTCCATTTAACCAACCAGGATGTTAATGGCATGCACTTTCATGCCATCATATCTCAACTCCAAGAAACATGGCCTGATTGCATTAAAAATGCATAATCTCATCACATAGAGCCATCAATCCAGACTCCTACACCTACCTATCGATTTGCTCAGATATGCACTGACTATTTCCAGATTGAAAGCCATAGTTATTTATCCATTGATAATCGGTTTAGTGGTTGGTTGTGCGTTTATTCTATTGACCGAATGAGGTCAACAGCTGCACCCTTCAGAATGGGGCTTGTTGTAGCATGAGGTGTTTCAGAAGAGTTGAGCTCCAATGGTGGACTAAAGTTTATTTCCAAGAGTTTCTAAAGCTGTGGGGTGTTAGCCCTAGATTTCCACATACACGCAGTTCAATGGCCGAGCTGAAGTGGCTGTTAAAGCCACTTAAAATAACATTCACCTTTCACCTGATGATACCATTCACAATGATAAAATAACCCACGCTCTCCTTCAGTATTCGGACACACCATTGCCAGACATTAGGTTGAAACCAGCTCACCTTCACGTTCTACCCACTACTGCCTCAAAAAAGAATAAGTTTTTTGGCAAAGGAAAAAAGAAAGAAAGAAGGCCCTCAGCAAGCAAAAACATTTCCTAATCAGAGACAACAATGCCAAAGCATGAAAACTGTACAAATGTTGCAATACAAGGCAATGATAAGAAATAGGACAGAACAGGGCAGATGTATTGGCAAATCAGCAGTACCACATTCACAGGCTTCATTCTATGAAAATACGCACTGCTTACAAGAGAGGCAATCCTGCTGTTATCTTCAGCTGCAGTGTCAACCAGCACAATCAAAGCAGTCCTATACATAACTCCACCTATAGCTAGCAAGCCATGAATACCAAGAGCTCTTAAAAACTTATTAGCCCATAACAAACCAGGACTAAAGGAGTCATAATCATATAGGAGGGAGATGAACAATATTCTGTATTTGAGCTATCATTGTTGTATTAGTGAATTTCAGCATGACTGACTAGCCTATTATCAGTTTAATAAAATCCCAATTAAGACTAATCTAGGCCTTACAATATTGGGAAGTTGTTTGATAATTAAATGATGCAAATTCTAATTCTTACTTATAGATTAATCATTCACTATATAATGTCCTTTCCAGATTAAACAAGTTTATAATTAAACTCATGTTATAAAAAGTAATATCTTTTACTTTAACACTAAAAGTCTACTGAAGCTCTTGATACATATAATTCAGTAGTGTCTGTCATGCCATAGAAACCACCTAAACATGGGCACAGTTAAACCAAATTTGGCATGCATACTCAATGTAAACTTCACTAACCCACAAATTCAAAAAGAACAGTAAAGAGTTTGCAATTAATGGAAGAAAACTTTTTGTAGGGGTCAGCATTTGCATGCATCCTGAATGATCAGATTTCCATCTATTTCTGCACAATGCTAAAAGTCTGACTGTTTATCAGTATGTATGCGAGACCTCCAAGTAGTCAAAACAATTCAATACCTCAGGCAATGGAGCAACTCTTTGGCGAGAGTCCCTTTAAAAAAAATCAAAGATGTATTGATAGCTATGACAATAAAAAATGCATTAAAATCAAGAAAAAAACTGTTGGAATACTTGCCATACCATGGCCTATCAAATTGAAAACACCCTCCTGGAACAGGAATTATATCTAGAGTCAGAGAGAAGCCAGATGTGTCAAACATACTCATAGTATCATGAAAAAAAAAATCATCATTTTCTATCTACATACTAGCTCAGCAGTTAAGGATGATGAACCCATTGTTCCAGGAGAGCTACCTATTTAGTGCTTTTCATGTTTTGGCAGTGCAAAAATCAATTAATTAGTGCAGTATCTTGGCTGTTTTGTCTATTTATCATTTTCATGTTTTTTGCAATCTTTAGCTCTTTCTAGAAACCTAACTAGCACAAAAATATATTTTGAGTTGTCAACACCGATTCCCCGCTCGAAGGAGAAATGGAAGAGGACAAGTTTATTGAAAGCATGTCTACATAAATACTACTACTGATGTATTATATGGAGGCCACAGGGTATTAGGCTAACAACACCAATCGGAGATTGGTCAATAACTTGTAAGGTATGAAAGATATTGGTTTGAAAATTTGTTTGTGTATCCATTGCATAAACCGTTTCGTTTCTCAGAAGTTTTCCAAAAGTTATGTAACAAAATGACATTTTTTTCACTGTTTAGTCCATATTTGATAGTATTATGCAATTAAGAGGTATAATCAAACTTTGCAGTTACAAAGTTTATTTATCAAGCTTAAGAATATATAGCATGATGGGTATATCTGAATAAATTCCAAGTTATATTATATAAAATACATTAAATTAAAGAATGCTAAAAAAAAAAAAAAAAGTCCAGATGTTTGCACTTGAAAAATAATAGGGTAGGATCTGCATTTTGTGCTCACCTTGATAATGATGATCTGATTTTTATCTATATAATACAAGTCTAATTCTGTTTATCTCTATGTGACCAAGTAGCTGAAACAGTGCATTATTTTCGGACATTTATACGATAGGTGGTACTAACTTATAAGGTTATTCAATGTCACAGGAGATCAATTCTTGATCAAAATGGCTTTTTTCAGCCAAATGAAAGATCATGAAGAAATTTATTTTGTTTTAGTTGTAAAATATTATGCAACACTGATGGCACCCAGTCCACTGGGACTAATGATTAAGCCCTGTAAAACTAAGGAACAACATCATCTGTTTTGTTTTGTGCATCAGAATATTTTTTTGATATCTTTTCATTTGTAATGTGTGAGAATACACTCATTAAAGAACATGTTTTTCCTTTTTTGTCATATCTGTTGTGATTTTTCCCCAGGCAATGCCCAGTATCCTTGTCGGTAAAATATAGAATTGCCTGAAAAAGTATATTTTTTTTTACCGTGAGTACATTTCAAGTTTATACTTAGTAGAAGTCTATTTTCTTTTTTAAATCAAATTAAAATGATAAAAGTTGCAGAATGGTATTGTTTAGTATGCCGTAATAACATTATGTATTCGAATAATTGTTTTGTATCAAAACAATTTTTTCAAGTGTTTTCAATCTGCTCATTTTCAAGTATTTTTTTTTTCAAGTTTGTTTGAAAAAAAAAAAAAGAAAAAGTTTCTCAATAATATTGCTTGTCGTTGATTATCACTAGATGGAAATCAAAATGGTTGTCATCAAACAATCAATAGTAAGATTTTAGCATAATAAAGGCAAAATAATTGACTTTACCAGAAAGTTCATCACATTTCACCGATGTAGTGAACAGATACAACACTTTGCTCTCATCTAAAAGCCAGAGAAGTTGTACTTGGGATGATAACAGCAGAAGGGTGATAGTACCAAGAAATTTAGTGAGCAAGAGTAACAAGGAAACCCCAGTTACATTCGATGCTAAGCCATTAGTAATTTGTTATTCAATAACATTTTGTTTGAAGAAAATGTCTATTAGAATAAAATTAACACAAATACTAAAAAAATATGTTAGCCAATCAATTTCATTTTTTCCCCCCATATACTGAAAGCTATTAGCATGAAGTTTCAAGTTCAAACTATGATACAGTTTAAATGGGACTTGACTATCACTTACTTTGGAAATCAGTCCTCAAAACAAAATAAGCTAAAGATGTATAGATGAGAAGGTAAAAACCTCAAATACTGAGCACTATGCACAGCCTTTCCCAAGAACCAATACTGAGAACTATAAACAGCCTTTCACAAGAATTATTGTATGTATATATCATCATTCTACGCTTATACCCTCATGGCACGTGGTATTCCCCAATGGTCACCCATCTAGATACTGACCAGGCTCAACAGGTGCATCAAATGTGAGACCAGTTAGCCTTGGCGAGAAATTTCTCAATGCTAGTCTTTGTAACGAGTGCTTAACAAAGAGGCATCGAGTACCATTTTTTCCTTAAGCAACTCTGATTTAACTATAGTCTACTGAACTAGAGACAAGCAGCCTACCAGTGGGCCATGGTGATCAGTCCAAGAATCAATACTTTTCTAAATATTCAATGTATTGAGCCAATAACAAACCTAACCAAAATCTGACAAGTACTGTCATCGAGTCAAGCAAAAGCAAACTAAGCTTAGCAACACAAGCAGCATAATGATAATGACATAGCAAATTTCAATTTCCATATTCCACACAAAAGTTATCAACCAAACTCTTGAAACTTGATAACAGAAGATATTACTTAGAAATTACATGATTTATCAAAGAAATATCTGAACAGTGGGTACGTGAGATAAAGGACTCATTCTAAGTTTAGATAGTAAAATGAGCACAATGGCAGATGATCGCACTCAAAATTAAATGGAGCAAATTTTTATATTACACCATAATTACATTATGGTGTCAGCAACATATTTACTTATTCAATTTTCAAATAATGAAAGTTTTCTCTCTCTCTCATCTCATTTCTTTTTCAAATATACAGGTAAGATCAGTGAAAAAAACCAGAAGAGGTATAACACAAGTTCCTTTAACTAATTTGACTTATTTTAACTCCAGGTATCAATGTAAAGAGCCAGATAGTGTCTAAAAACAAACAGACAAGAATCTAAAGAGCAGAGAAATTTACAAAAGCCCCAAAGATATTTTAGGCTGATGTGTACTAACTTTTCAAGATTTGATATTAGGTTGTTCTACATAAAAAATTTCTTACATTAGATAAATTAAAGCTAAAAATGAAAGATTCTTCGGCAAAAATTGCGATTACAAAGATCCAATTCATTATTATTGAAGGTTTTTAAGCCCTTAACAGCAATGGTGTCTACCGTAGATGTTAGATTGATTTTCAAATAAAATTTCAAATTGATACAATGCTGCTCAAGCATAACATCGAAGTATTTGGAATGAACAAAACTATACTGCATTTCAGCATTACTTGGAGTTTGGAAATATACATACTAATAATAAACCGTGAGGGAAACACAAACCTGTTTTTAATGACAATGAATCAACAATAGTAGTTAATGACCTAAGAACAACAGTTTTAGCACTTATCAGAGATTTCAAGACCACAACAACCATGTTATATCTGGAAAGTTTAAAGCTGGCAAAATGGGTTCCATAAGGGCAGAATGAAGTGCTCAATAACAGAGTTACACCCTATACCTCTCAGAAGACTGTACCCAAGCTGAGAGAATTGGGACATCAAGTTTGGCTGCATCTTCCATATTCACCTGACATTTCTACGATAGATAATCTTCAAGCATTTTGAACTTCATATCCGCAATAAAAGGTTCAATAACAGTGAGGCCATGATTCATACTTTTACTGGATTCATGACCATTAAAATTAGAAAATTTAACGAAGATGGCATATTATCATTGAAAGATCATCGGGAAATATCATCGCTTCAAATGTGTCATACTTTGGTTGAATATTCATTGTTTTTTTTAGTATATAGCATCTTTTATCTTTCTGTTTAATAAACATTTCATACTTATAAACTTAATAATAATAATTTTAAAAAAATGCTAAAGAATTATACAAAATTTGTCTTACTGCTAATAGGCTTATGACTACTTCGAAATAATTTCTCATAACTGTGACAGTCTCAGCAAATTGCAAAACTATTAATCAATCCAGGAATTAAATTATACTATCAAGCTATAACATTCATTCACACAGAACTGACCAAAGAAAATGTACAAAATAAAATCCAAATGTCATTTATTTTTATGTAAATAAATGATAGAATATGAAGGTTATAAGCAAGGATATCTAAAAATGATCAAAATGACATTATCATTTGGTTTTGAAAATTACGTGCAAAAATCTAGCAAAGAAAATCACTTGATAATCATAATTACCTATAATAAATCAAGAGATTACTTCTCCGATCATTAGTAAGTACAGAATTCGATTAATAAGAATATTAATGTCTAAAATAGAATCCTTTACAAATAATCATGAAGTTTCTTCAACTGATGGAATATTTTTTACCCACATTTGAATGAACAGATTAGCCAAATATAATTAGCAATAATTAATTTTGATCAAAAAAGCCATACAAAATTGATACATTTTGATTTCAATTATGCTCATATGATTCAGTGATAGAAAAATTTATAGATCATGACAGTTCATATCTGAATATTCCCCAATATGAAGGTAAAAATAAAACTGGAAATAAACCAATTGAATTAATTTTGATTACTCTATACCTTTGTCTTCATCAGAAAAAGCTCCTGGTGAAATTCGACCTAATGCCCTTCTTCCCAGATGAAGGTAAATAGTAGTAAAAATTAATGCAATTGGTTTACTGTACTTTATCCCATAATAAAAGTAAAATAATTACTCTGAAAATATTACTAGTGTAAAAACACAAACAACCACCAAGGAACTGATATTTGGAGTAAAGGGTAGGTTTAAAGGTTAGGTTGGAACTTCTAGCCAGTTAGCTCCTGTGGATGAGTGGTCTAAGCAGCTAGGCATGAATCATACTTTGCTCTCGCAAAAAAAAAAAAAAAAAGAAAAAAAAAGAAAAAAAAAAAAAAAAAAAGAAAAGACATCAGTTTGAATCGCGGATTATTCTTAATTTTCAATCACTGCTGTTTGTTTGCTGCTGTAGAGTGACAGCCCAACTTGAGTTGTGATAAAAGATGGAGGTAAATAGTAGCCAAAATTGATACAACTGTTTTATAATACTTCATCAAATAAACACAAAATACTGTATTTTCCAGTTGATAAGATGCATTTTTCACTAGAAAAAGGCCCTTAGAAAATTTAAAAAAAAAAAAAAAAATCACCCAGCATCTTAGCACTTGAAGATCAAGTTGTAAAATTGTACAGTAAGCTATTTAATCCTAAGACTTTTTCAAAAAAAAAAAAAAATACCTGGTGCACTTTACCATTTGTAGCATCATATCAGCCAGGAAATATAATAATAAAATAAAAACTGGAAATGAATTGGGGGGGGGGAAATTAAAAATTAGAAAATGATTTTTTTTTAAAAAGAAAAAAGAAAAGGGGGGGGGGGTATCTTGAATTTTAAAACATATGCCCTCACGTTTCCAACACTAATCAGACAAAAACCTAATCCACATGCATTTAAAATTTCATGATCAGATTGAGGTGTAAAAAGTAATAGTGTACTTGAAAGATATCAATACATAGGTGCAAATAACAGACATAATAATATACAAAACATCTAAAAATAATTGTCAGCAACAATACAGCTTTCAATATTTTAAAATGAAAAAAAAAAAAAAAAAAAAAAAATTCAGACAGCATGCTCACACACAAAGCTAAATTGTTGTTAGTTCAAATATTTGGGTTTTTTTTTAATAATGGCAAGCAATTTCTCAAAAGGTAGCAATACTAAATTAAAAATCTTGAATCTTCATGCCATCCTGTAATGAAATTTCACTTAAACCAGCTTAACCTAAAGCAGTGATTCAGAACATGGGGCACACAACCCACAAGGGACAATTTACTAATATTGAAGGGCAATTTGTAATTTGTGGGAGCAGAACAAAAAGCGTTCCATGGCTCAAAACGGAGCCATGTTAAGGCTCAATTGAATAATTCCTAATTACATGATATTCATAACTAATTCTACTTCAGACTCCATAGTAATTGACGCTTAACTTGAAATCATTTCCCCCAATTCAATTTTTTCTTTGATTTAAAATTAATACTGGTCAATTTCTGGATTTAACATATCTTTCCTTTCCAACACTAAATGTGTTTTATTATATCAAGAGAAAATTATTCCAAGCACGAAAACTCACTTTGGTAGAAAACCAAGATTTAAATCATACATACAAGATGTATTCCTTTATAGCTTGATAAATAATTGAATCACTTTCTATTTGTAGTAATAATACGAGTGGGTGCAAATTAAGCTGCCAAAGTGGGGCATAGAGGAAAAAATTACAAGTTAAAAACCACTGAACTAGAAGACCAGCATGAAATAAGCATTATCATTTGAGTGAGAATATATAGCGTTTGATTCCCATATTGCACAACTCTTTTCATACATCGCATGTAGTTTAATTACTCAAGCATCTTGGCTTATTATAATAACAGCTATCAATTATGAATGAGTGATCAAAAGCTCAGCTTCTGCTTCCAGATGAATCAATGCATCACTATGACTATTCTCTTTTCCAGATTTGAATTTGCTTTTTCCTGTTTTGAAGTCAGACTTCCAATTCATTTACAGCACAAACATTCTTAATACTTGAATTCATAACTGCTTGATACCACTCCAAATTGACTGCTTGGCTCTTCAATGGGGAAAGTGAATTTTGTTGAATTTATGAGAGATGGAATAAAATTTTAAAAAATTAAAATTCACCTAAAGCTGAAAGGGAGGTAACTTTGACCATTAGTTATCCCCCCCCTCTAATATTAACATCCAAATTTTCTTCTCAGAATTCACGAGTTAATAAATATCCACTTGACTGACTCCTCAGAACAAAAAAGTGCTGTTTAAATATAGTTCAACAGGATATTTGGCGACTAGTGCCAATAAAAATGCTAAAAACAAAAATGTGAAAATATGAAGCAAAATTTACTGAACTTATTACAAAATCTGCAGAAAGCCATTTCAATATTCTATACTCAAGAAGTAGGAAGCATTTTTCAAGTTTAATCAGTTTCAAGACAAAATATATTAAAAATGAAAACTCAAGGGTTGCAATTTTTTGAAATTTACTTTTTAAGATTGAACTTGATATAATTAGTCAAGCTTTTAAAAACAGTTTATAAGTATACCACATTAAATGCAAGTAAAACTGTATTGTTTGAAATTTTTTTTACATTGAATAAACCTCCTACCTCTTTATTATAGAATCCAATTACCAACCTTAAGAGCCAGCAATGGCACTTTGTATTGATCAACTTATAGGATCATTTCTTTTTATTCTTAAAAATATGACTGCAGAGCATTAAATTCAACAAAACAACAAACAATGAAAAAAAGTTGTCATTTTTTTTTCAATTTTATTCTTCTATAACTTCCATGTTTAATTTTAAGAATTCACGTATAACAAAAGTTTGCAGATACATGTACTTTTTTTTCAAACAGTAAAAATATTATCTGCCTTTCTAAGCCTCACAAGTGGATGTATTGGTCTGTGTGTGAGTAATATATATATATATATATATATATATATATATATATATATATATATATATCATACATACATACACTCACTACTATACAACAATTTTCAAGCAAAGAATGCACCAAGTAATAGGATTCTTCACCATGTGATTCAATTCTTTTTCATTAGTTTATAACACTAGAATGAAAGTTTTTAGCCAAAAGACAGGAGCTGATAATTTTTAAATAGAGACAAAGGAACTCAAATTTAAATCACCTGTCTCAAACAAATGAGGCAGCATTTTTAACATACTAGCAACTCTTTAAATTTTCATTTTATTTGCTAGTGATCAAAATAAACAAACATGAGTATTTTAAACTGGTTGTGAAAAAAATTCAAGTATATTCAAAAAAAGCTTCCAAAATTTTTTATTTGGGTTTACTCCAATTTTGACCATTTAAATTAGACAAATGTGTAAGCTTTCAAACAACTTGCTATCGGGTGGATTCAAATACCATTAAGAATGTGGTTAATATTTCATTTAACTCATCAGAAAAATATTGTCTCAAAGAAATTGGTAAATGTTAATTCCATCTTGTGACCAATTCTCATGAGCAACTTCAAACAAAACAATTATGGGTAATCCTTAGCTCTACATACATAATCTTATTTATGGGAGTGTTCATATAAAGGCTCCAAAAAGTTTTTGCTTTTTATACATAATTAAACAATATATATTCATCCGAAATAAATGCAATAATGAAATTAAAAGCGTGTTCATGCGCCAAGAACCCCCCCCCCCAAAAAAAACAAACATCTAAATATGGTACCCAATCCAATAAAGAAAAGACATGCATTTAATTTCATTATTGTGTTAATTTCTGATGATTATGTTTATTCATAGTATATTTTTTTAATTAATGAAGCCTCTTTATGACTTTTTACATGCTGGTTGAACACTACCAAAGATGTAGGGCCAAGTGATTACCCAATGATGTCAACCCAGTATGGAATCCATTAATTACAGGTACCGGTCAGTCAACATTCAGATTTTCTGGTTGTTTGGAATCTCAAGAAAAATTACATATGTACAAAAACATTGTACATGGCCAATTAGATTCAAGCTTTGCATTCAAAAGACAGTGAAGCACTGGAGGTAGGATCTTAAGGCAGGCCAAAGAGTAAAAGTTTATTAAAAATACTCTTGAAAACTCAGTATTTCTCCATTTGTAAAGGTAGAAAATAAAAATTACAGCTGTTGGGAGAAAAAAAAAAAAAAGAAAGAAAGGGAAGAACGAACAGATATTCAAAAACATCCAGAGAGATACTCAGATTAAGATTAAACCAGAGATAGAAATCTGCACAACTGGGCATCTAACTTGAATCAGTGATTATTCTTTTTAAAGTATCCAAAGGTCAAGATATATTTAGTGCTCCCTTAGATGCCACAGAGGACTCCTTAGGAAATGAAGTTGTTAAGATCTTTAGCAAATTATAATTTGAAAAAATATTGAAAGTAATTTTGATGGACATTTCTTTACAAATAAGAGAAAATAAATGATTAAGTTGAAGATTAATCAGTGTGTAAAGGTCAAGACAAAACTGGTCAAATTCATTTTTTATTGCATTTTATTCATTCATAGAGAGAATAAAGGAGGTCTAATAATTTATTTCAGTGAAATTCCAGAACAACCAGGAATATGAGTGACTGAATAATTTGCTCAGGGCTTGGCTGCAAAAAATACTGTTGCAGTTTGCAGCTGCACTAAATGCTGAATTGATGAACTTCAGAAATTGTGATATACTTACAGTTAAGAGAACCAAAATTAGGCATATCACACTAGTTCTTCCACCCAAAATAATTATTGAATAAAGTGTTATCAAATTGACTACAGATGTGAAATTTGCACCAGAGAATGATATGATAAAAAAAAAAAAAAAAAAAAAAAAAAAAAGTAGGAAAATTGTAAACAGAAGATGCGTTTATGTTCCAATAACATCACAGAAAATGATTTTCAAGTATTGACACCCAAATAAACCTCTTTGGTTGAAGGAAAAAAAAAAATTAAGAAAAATGAAAATTCTGGATATTAAAATGCACACAACTTGATATAATTTAGATTGCATATCTAAAAATTTGGTTGATTTTTGTCAACATGTTGCTAAAAAAACACTGGTTTAATGAGTATTATTGCTGATTAATCAAGTGAAAGCGTTAATGCGAAAACCCAAGTTTATGAGCTGATGCTTCTTTAGTCAATGAAATGACATCAAATAGCAAATTTAAAAAGAACTGATGTTTGAAAGCTAACCACCAACCACTTAAGAGGCATCATTCTCAACTATTTCAGTAGCCAAGTTTGAAGTTGATGCTTAAAAGATTGAGAAAATCCCAATAATTTAGTGTTATATAAATTGACATTAACCAATTATAAAATGGTTGTCATATGCATTACAGGTTACAAATACCAATGATGCTAAACCAGAAGTGAACTTAAAACATCTTCAAGCTGGCATTGTATCTAAACTATAATTTCCTCAATAGAAATGAATTGTGTTGAATTTAATACGGGTTGACAGCAGTAAAATTTTCCGGAATTTCAGAGAATTCCAAACTAAACTTATCAAATGCATAGTGGAAAGTCCTGAGATTTACAACAAATTTTTTTTTGGTTCATACTTCATCCAAAGCGAACTTAATTTCTTATTGAAAGAAAAAGAAAAAAAAAAAAAGAAAAAAGAAAAAGACATCCTGTGACAAAAGAAAAGAAAAGAAAAAAAGAAAAAAAATCAGCAGAAATGGCCATAAACCCAGACAGAAGAAAAAAGAAAAAAAAGAAAAAAATTAAATAAAGCAAAAGAGGCATGGTCATTTGTATTGAATTAACTGAATTTTTTAAAAACAAGATAGATATTTCTGCTCCATCCATCCATCCTTCCAAATAGATCTCTATTCCAACAATACTGAAATGCTATTAAATCTGTTATATCTCCAATGTGAAGATTCAAGACTAAATAAATTTTAAAGAAAAGGCATCAGTTCTTGAAAATTGTCAACTTCACTTGAACTGTTCAAACAATGCACAGTTTTCATAAATAAATGAAAATACTGTAAAAGCCAAGATATTCCCATATTGCAAGTTGAGTTACAAATAGCGAAAATAAAATTTCATTTTGGGTCTCAAGTTTTTCTTGCTTTCAAACAGCTATGCATATATGCAAGTTATCACAGATCTAATACTGTAAGATGTCAGAATGTTTCATTTCCATGTGTACTGTACTGCTAAAGCACTTATTGTTAAGTGTTTCTATTTTATGTTAGTTATCCCCCCCAGTATCTCTTATATAAATAGCAGCAAAGGAGAATTTTATAATAATGGAGCAGGATTCCAGCAACAATAAAAGATCTAAAATGAATACAAGACTGCTCATTGTTTTTGTAGTAGAGGGACTTTTTAAAATATTTTCTTCCAAATTTGCTTAAATCATTGAATACTCTTTCTTGAAAGCATTCTCTATAGCAGCATTTATTTGAGGAATGTGGTGGGAAGTGGGGTAGAAAAAAGTTTTAATTAAAATTTTTAAAAAAAGAAAGAAAAAAAAATCAGTTTTTTTAAATCTAAGGCATGCAAAAATCTACTGATCCATTTTGGGGTCTGCAGGTGAGACTGATCTGGGACTTGGTGATGGAGTGATGAACTCCTCTGTCACAACAGTATCTGTGGTTTCCTGATTGATAGATCCTGAACGAGAATGAATTGTTCTTTTAGTAGTTGTGTGTGTTTCCACAATTTCCTTGGTGATAACTTTCCCATCTTCAGTAACTTCTTCCACTCGTCCCAGATCAACCTTTTCTTGTTCTTCAGTCTCACTCTCAGATTCAGATTCGGTATCAGCATACCAGGTGCTTTCTGTGCCTGGTATAACTTCATCAATTTCCGCTTCTTCAATCAGCGGGCCTTTTTCAGCATCAAAAGACTGATGCCTAGTCTTGACTTGGTGAACCATACGGTTCTTTACTACTTTTCTCTGTTTCACTTCCCCATCTGGCTGAACTTCGTCTACTTGCTCAACAACAGTTTCAGGAAATGGAGGCTTCTCAAAACTCTCCAGAATTTCCCGAGATTCAGAACCAGGGATTTTCACATCACCCTCAAATACCTTCTCAACAAAACCCTCTTGTTTATGTTGCCGTTCAATGTGTGTAAAAGAATGTTTGGTTACTTTGCGTGTAACATGAATTGTACCATCTGGTAAGATTTCTTCATTTTCTTCAACTGCAACATGCTCTTTAGGAGCTTTCGAATTTTCTATAACTTCCACCATCTTCTCTTCGATCTGATTGTCGATACTTACTGAGCGCACCCGCATCAGCTTCTTATTCACCCTTGAGCCATCAGCAAGTTGTTCTTCATGGCTCGCTTCTTCGATGGCTTCTTTCATTTCTTCGACTGCAAGGGAGATAACCACCTATGATATTTGTGCCAATCTCACCAAGAGGTCATAGCAATAAAATTAAACATACCAGATTGCCAGATATAAAATATTTTCTAAAAAGCTTATTCAAAGAGTTAAATCAGGTTTCTTAATTGTTAAAGTTTAGAATACTTGGTTAAAAATCGTAAATGTGCTTCAAAAAAAGAAAAGAAAAAGTGTTTTTATAAGTAGTAGATGCCACAACAACCATCTATCTATAAAAGAATCAATTTCCATTTTGTATATAATTATGATTTTCAATACAGTAGAACTGTGTCGACCAAAGATAGAAATGAAATAATTCGAAAGAGATAGTGAAGAATTTCTGAAGCACATCTGACAATTCATAGACCTCCAGAAGTTTATTTTATCTATTTAGCTAAATATTTTTAACTAGACTGAATGGAGCAATCATAGATTGCTTAAAACAATCTAATTGAAATTATTTCAGGAATAAAATGACTGGCAAAATATTCAATTTCAAAATCACCTATTTGTATAATTTAATCACAAGAATAAGCAATTCAATTAGTCTATTTTATACATGAGTAAACAGTAAAATCAAACATTCTGATCATTTCACCATTGAACTGAGAGGAAAAAAAAACACTTTGAGGCATACGAGTAAACAGGAATGTAAAGTAACGAACTGCAGAATCCAACATAAGAAATGAAAATAACTAGCATAGCTGGCAAGAATGGTAATTGTAGTGGAGAAGTCAAAGATGGATTATAGCATAAAAGCAGATAGGCATTGGACTCTAAGGTCAATAGGCCATGCATTTAATCAACAAAGAAATTGGACCTTTGATAGGACTGTTTTTGCAAGGAAGCAACAAGATCGAGAATAGATTATTCTAGTCAGTATCACAAAAGAATGCAGACAGTAACATTTCAACAGATTATGCATATACCTCGATCTATTCTTTTATTTCTGACCCTGCTCGTGATCGTAAATATATATTTCAATCATCCCAATACATCAAACAACTTTTACTTATTGATAAAAGTCACGATAAGTTGAAAGATTCTTGATTTAAACCTAGAAGTTCAATTTTAAATTTATATTGTTTGAATTTTTATTATTAATAAAATATGAGAAAAAGAATAAGATCGAGAGAAGGTTACGCAATAGCAAATTACTTGGCTTTAAGATTAAAAAAAAAAAAAATCAAATGTTGAAAACTGCAGTACTTGACTATGAATTGAAAAGGAAAATATATCCTAAATCATATTATTCTATTTTTCAAAAAGTCCCTATATAACTGGGAAACCCATCTTGATGAAATTTTTCATGCATTGTAAATTCAAAGAGAATATAGATTACCAAGTTGAAGTGACAGATTGTCATCCTCAAAATTTCCAAGTATAGTTAGTACGACACAGACTATAAAAATTTTGGTGTTTGCTTAGGAAACAAGGTGGGGATGAACTTGTTAGGGGAAAGACAAAGCAGTAGACATTAGGGAAGGTTGATTTCACTTTTCTTTTTAAAATCAACTTTGGATAAGTCTAAATAGTTGGGGTTTGATTTAAGAACTGATGCCCAAACTTCGACTCCTGGCTTCTACCATCATTTGAGGAAACATTTAAAAATCATCTGCTAGAATGCATGAATGAAAAAAAAAAAAATTTTTTTTTGAATTGTGTTATTTCAGTAATACATCTAGAAAGAAGGTAGTTATACCTTTTAAAAGTAAAATAGCTAAGTAAAAGGAGATTCAAATTAAGATACTTGAACAATAATATCAAAATATTCAGTGTAAAAGCTCTCAACAGCAAAGGAAAGCCTCATCTAAAGAAATACAGGTATAGAAATAGGGGATTCGGAATAAAGGAATGGTAAGGTAACTAAAAATAAAGAGCATCCTTATAAAATTTTCATGAGAAAATATATAAAAACCGACTACTGAGAATTATTCTAACATTTGTTCATCAAATTACTTTATAGCACAAAATACTTCAGTCAAATTATCATTTCAGGTAACACTGCAATAATATTGTATAACTTGAATATTTCACTCTTAGAAGTAATTTCTTCAAATGACAGAAAAAGCTAGGAATAAAACATGGAGTCAATTTTCATTATATCATATCCCAACTATTTAGACTTATCCAAGACCATGGTTCCGAAATCAACCAGCCCAAATAGGCATGCACACCAACAATTTAATGAAAGAAGATACAATAATAATAGAAGAAATTTGCTGACAAACATGTTCTTCAAAAGAAATTGAAGATTTTATTAACAGCCTGTGACACTTGAAAAAAAAAGTCAGAAGATAAGGACTTTCACAATCTTCAATTATTCAGAGACCAGATTAAAAGTAAAAATATATTTGTGGATGTCAAAAGAAAATTTTGCTTCGCGAATTGATTAAAATCTGCATTTAGCTAAAGGATGGAATTTAAAAATTACAATTTCTTTAAGAGTCAAGTTTAATCTCCTAATACTCTGAAATTCATACATCAAGAATAGTTTGTTTTTTGTTTTTTTCATTGATTCAAAAAGTCATTCTTGAAACAAATATCAAAGTAGAAAATAAGATTTTTAGATTTTAGCCAGATGTAGTATGTAATACATTCTTTTGACTTATTTTTTTCTATTTCTATTGGGGAACTTCTGTAGTTGCAACAGTTATTTCACATTATGTCAAAGATTTCCATGAATGAAAAGTCTGGTCACAGGGGGTATACGGATGTTGATTTTAATAATTATTCTTTGTATAATGCACATCTTAAAAGCAATGTTTATGAAAAGACAATGAATTGATTTCTTCTATATAATAGCACATTGAAGAAGTTATAAGGACACAAGATATAAACTATTTCATATATAAAAAAGTAGTAAAGATAATATCATTTAAATTTCTTGAAGTAAAACACTTCTCATAATTTTGATGATTTTATTTGTTTTTATTCATACATTATTCTTGTTTGTTTCATAAGAATTTTTTGATTAGTTTGATGAAAATGTTTTAATATTTTGAACATTAAGTGATATATCATTGACTCATTCCCAAAATACTCTATTTATGCAATATAAAAAATATAAAAAAATCAACATCTCTAAACTTTTTGTAGTGGAAAGATAGAAAACATTCCAAAATGAGGGAAAGAATTACTTTAAAAAGAAATAATTCTTTCAATATTATAGCCAAATCAAGTTGGCCAACACCAGTTCTCATATGACTCCTCAAGTTAAGCAATGTTGAGCCTTGGCAGTATCTACATGGCTAAGCAGCTAACACTTAGAGAACCTCCCATGGGAATCCCAGTAATCCTTTTGAGGGGATCTATACTATTCTCAACATTGCAAGCCACAGGTTCCCACCTAGCCCCAGGCTAATGACTAGCATAGCTGTGAGCGACAATTGAATGAATGAATTCTTTCAATATTCAGTGACTGCTCAAATTTTTGAACTGGATGTGTCTCTTGGGTACAATTAAACAATTATCAACCAAATATAGAAGTACAGAAGAAAAATATGAAATAACTAAAACTAATACCACAAATGCAGTTATCAAAAGTTTTTATCTTAATGGAAGAATATTTCAAGTGGAGCCCATCACACAGTCAAGGGGTTACAAACAAAACATACAATGTGATTGAAGTTCATTGACAATAACTAATTATGAAACTTCAAAAATTTGAGATAAACAAATTAGATAAATTAATAAAGGCTAAAATATATAACCCAGATTCAACACTTATGAATATACCTCTTCAACTGAGTAATAATGGAAAATTATGAGATCTGCAAAAAGATTTACTAACACTCAAATATTTCAATGTGTGATGCTTCAGTGATCATATCAATAAGAAAAAAAAATTAGAGCCTTAACAGATTTACTTTACTCAAGAGTATATATAAAAATATTCCAAGGATTAGAGGTTTTCCTAAGTTCTGGGATTATCAAGTATTGTCATGCAAAAGTTTTTTCAGACTACTGTCTTTATCTTTGCTATTTTCCACACATTTCAGTCAATACATTCTTTAGCTATCCTTATATATATATATATATATATATATATATATATATATATATATATATATATATATGTGTGTGTGTGTGTGTGTAAAAAAACAATAAGATTGTGACACCAGTGACTTTGTGAAACTTGGAAATGAAATACCTAGTTCCACAATCTGTGTAGTAATGGTTAACAAGCTTGTGATACAGTAGTGGGCACCCACGAAGGATCAAATTCAATACAGTCGTAATGGTCAGCATCACAAGCTAGTTAAACATTATCATACTGATTGTGAAACTAGTGAGTTCATGAAATTACCAATATGTTCAGGGATTTCACAATATAATACAACCCCCACTTTTTGTAGCAAAAAAAAAAAACAAACAGTAATATATGTTTATGTTATCAATTTTTTTCTTCTTTTTACACTCAAGTAAAATACTATTCCCCAATTTTGACCCATATTTTTTACATCAAATTTCTCACATTATACGCAAATAAGTACAATACTTCGTAAAATTCCATCTTTTAGCTAAAACATAGCATCACATATTCCTCATTTATGACTAAAGAGAAATGCAAGCTTATACAGTGAGTATAAGAAAATTTACCAAAAAGAATAATATAACAAGTTGGCAAAAAAGGCCTTACCAATCAAGCTGTACTTTCACACAATTCCAAGCTACTGTAAAACTTATCTTAAGGCGAACAAAGCATATCTTATGTAACAAATTAAGTGTTTATCAAGTTTCTGTATCACATTGGATAGAAAAATTATTTCTCACATCATTAATTCTTTTTCTAAAGGTATCAAAGCAGAACTAAAAGAGTAGAAAATTATTTGTTGACTCCTAAATTCATAAACCGTTTGTCATCACTCCTAATTGACAGTGAAGCTCTTCATTGGAGGAAACAAATTGTTTGAATTTATTATGTCAGATGGAAATAAACTGAATTTTATTTGAAAGGAGGAGAAAAAAAAAAAATTTTTTTTCAATCAGCAGGGGGTAACTTTGATCAGGAATCATTCCTTGATTTTAACTTTCAAATTTTCTGATATGAATTTAAGAGTCAAAAAAAAGCATGTTGATAAATGTCTTAGCAAATTATTTCAGTGCATTAATCAAGTTAAGGTTCAGATGGTGAAATGAGAGAACAGTTCATTTGAAAGATCGATATGCATGCATATCAATTCTGAGTATTCAAGTAAGAGATGCTGCTATAGCTATGTTATTTATAATATATTTCAGCAGCTCATAGAATAGGTGATTCTGAGAATTTCAAAACAGCAATTACGAATAGTCGAACAGAAATTACCATCAACAAAACATTAAATATATTGCAAACAATAAACAAACAATGAGCCAGGGAGGAGCAGCAGATAGCAAATTATGTGTAAAAGAGCTAACAAGCAAGGCAAATTGCAATGAAAACTTTCATAGTACACAATTTTTATGATTAAAAGAGTAACATTTAAGTTATATACCATGTTATTGGTCATAGGACAGATATTAAACAATCTTACAACCATCCATGGAATTGGTGGTTCCTGGGGATACCTCTTGGCAGAAAGATACTGATAAATCAAGCTTAACATGAAAAATGAAGAAAATGTTCAGAGCAAATTTTTCTGTGTATTCATCAACTCTGAAAATAAATTTAAAAAATACAATTTCTAGTCCAGGGGGCCAAAGGCTGATATTTCGCAGGAAGTGAATTATGAGATTTCATGCAAAACACTCAGATCTAATATGCTTTTTTTCAGTGTTCATTCATAAAGGAGGTCATGTACAACGTATTTAATAGTCCAGCAGATAAGGTCTTTTTTAGCAGAACATTGCGTAAGGACATTAAGGTTTTTTTTATTGGCAATATATTGAGTTTATGCCTAGCTTCATAAAACCGCCATGCAGATGATGGCAGAGGTGGTGCTGTAGAGCATGATTACAGAAATACCATTTCCAGAGAGCAGATGAATTGATGAGAGCCTTTGATCAGATTGTAAGTCAGAGCAGGACAGTCGAACTTTGGATCGAGGCTTGGTGAAAGTGTTGCTGATGATGTACATCCAGGCTGAATGTGATGGTGACTGTCTCCACTATTTAACCACATTCTCTACTACTTTGCAGCAGGCTATGTCAATTATATCTTATATTGTAGGTCTTCCATGAAAAGCTTCCGCTACATGTCCACAGCCCTTATTTCCAGGGGAAACATGCAACATGACACGTGTGGAACATGGAATGAACTGTGAAGTGATAAGCTCATAGATTCCATCTTCATGAGGTGCAGCCACTGCAGGAGTGATTGTGAGGATAACCTTGAAGCCAGAAGATCCGGGCCCTGAGCCACCATACCTGCTGCAAGATTGAGTCAGATGTGAAGGAGATGGGAGAGAAGGAGACAAATACTACAAGAGTTTATCTCTATCACAAAGAGACCAAAGCCAGGATTATAGCAGACACCAAGGACAGGGCTAGACTTCTCCAGAAACTGAACATCTGCCTCGATCCACTGGATACCAAAGAAATGGAGGAATGCTGATGTTGCAGACATCACAGCCATTGATGGATCAGCTCTTCTTTGGACCGTCCACTGATCAGCTGATGGCTCCATTGCTGATTTCATAGAGAATGTTCACTTGGCTGAATTTATACTTGTCAGGTAGTGATGTCTACCTCATCTTCGACAGGTACTATGATCACAGCACCAAGTCCATCACTAGAGATACCTGGGAGACATGTAAGGAAGAAAATCATCTATCAATAAAGCCACCAGTCTAGAAGGTGGTTGTCATTCATTGAAAACAAGAAACGGCTGATACTTTATTATGGGAGGAACCCAAGAAGACAAGCTTCTCCATCTAAGGAGCTCTAGCAAATAAAGTTAATGGTGACTGGAGAGGAACCATGACTCACTGGGATTAGGATGAAAGAAGAGTTGATAAGATTAAGAAAATCAACAGAAAGAAGCTGACATCATCATCATCATCCAACAAGATCTGGAATGTTCTGGAGAAGCCTATCAAATCTATGTGGTTTCTGATGACACTGACATGTTTGTCCTACTCCTTCACCATCGGGCAGGACTGGATGTACCATTAATAATAGAACCCCTGCCACAAGAAAAAGTTAATAAAGAACATCAAGGTGACACTGGTCAAGCATTCACAAATTGTAAAGAACTTTTCAACAGCCCATGCTATTTCAGGATGCAACACCATAACATCTCACAATGGGTTGGCAAAAGGCTCCGTCATCAAAGTCTTGAAAGCTAAGCATGAACTAGCAGCCATTGGCAATGTGGATACACTGTTTCAGCAAGTCATGAAGCAAGTTACAGCTTTCATCTAAGCCCATTCAGGCATTAAGGAGAGTAAGGGCATGTCACATGATGCTACCTGTCTTGGGAAAGAATATGCATCAGCTCAAAACCTAGCTGCTCTACCATGAAGGAAAGAAATTCATTGAAAATGTCAAGAGGCCCAGTTTCAAGCAATCCTGTGGTGAAATCTCAATGCAAATCTGCCACCAGCATTGAATCAAGGGGAATTAAGATAGCAAAAAGACACATCCAACAAGTAACTGAGTCCAACAAATCAACTGGAAGATGGGAAACTTGTCCCAGACTATATTTTGGAGAAAACCAGATGTGGCTGCAAGAGTGAAAGTCTTTGTTACTCCAAAAAGTACAGCTGTATAGTGCGTGGTTTGCCATGCACAATATCCAGTACAGGTTTCAAAATCAGATGCTCAAATTCCAATTAGGCTGAATAGACCATCATCAGTAAGATTTGCCCTTCACACCTGACTGAGTGGTATGTACACCAAATTTCTACATGCTAATGAGCAAAGGCTCAATGAACAGGAGGATTCATCTAGCATAACCTGTATTCTTATCAAAAGTGAGTTCTGTTTTTTTTTTTTATCATGCAAAAGACAATTATAAAAGGATTCACTTTTTTTAAAAATGAGATTTTTGTCGGTGTGTTTCGCTGGTATGGCCCGAAAGGGTTAATATTCATCAGTTTGAAATCAAATACATGGTACATGACGTCCTTAATGGATGGATATTGGAGAATGCAAATTTGATTTGAGTATTTTGCATGAGATCTCATAAATCCCTATTTTCCTTAGATTTTGACACTTTAGGCATAAAGGGGTTAATATCAGAAAAGCTTCAAGCGATATCAATGTATTTTGAATGGGCCCCCCTGCAAATTACAAAAATCAGAAGAGGAAAAAAAACTTTACCAGGAAAAACAAGATTCACCCCCTTGGTTCCTGGACTATTTTAAATATTTCTTGTAATAGGGTTAGTCTATTTAGTTACAATTTGTTAATATATCTTATGACCATTAAATTACTTTCCCAAACAAATGTATACTATGAAATAAAATTTAGTAGTGTTTGGGAACAATAAAATGTCTTGAGATGATGAACTAGTTAAAGTGGTGCTCTGAACATTGCAAACTACTATATATTCAAATTGATAATCTGAAATAAGTCATAACCAAATAAGAAAATTTCATTTCACCCTCAGAGCATCAAATTCAGCTCCAAGGTCATTTGTTTAGACATTCAAAAGTACCTCTATAAATGCACATAGAAATCTTTTTTTTTCTATCAATCAAATTAAGATATTACCTTTGTTAATGGTTTACATCTTTCCTATGCAGTAAAATCAGTAGCAACCATATTTGTTTCATAATTTTAGTTTTTAATTCATAACATATATAGGAAATGACAAAATCAGACAAATCTATGTTTAAAAGTATTGCAGAAAGAAATTATTCTACAAGCAGAAAACAATCATGTACAGATGAAAGAATACATAGATTTCAATGCACAGCTGCAGAGGCACCAAGAAAGTGCACTGAACGGGTATTTGTTAGGTACAAATGGTTCTATCAAAATCATTGTTAATGAAACATTTGTTAGCAAAACTTGGAAATAAATTCACTTATAAGATAACCAGAAGTTGGCAATGTAGCAGTCTTACAGATGATTTACAAATAGCAATTACAAAATGTTCTCATCTACAATTCAATGGCTGAGGATAGATAAGCTACTCAAGTCATGCCACAAATTTAATTTTGTTCATTAACAAGGTTATTTCATTCTATCAATAAAAGAAAATAGGAATTTTTGCAAATAAGTGCAATACATATGTAAAAAATAAGAATATTGACTACTGAGAGAATGCTGTGGGGACTAATGCAGTGCAACTGCACTAATGCAAAACAGTTTTTAAAAAATTCCGAGAGGCATTAAGTGCTTCACATCTTAGGAAAATTTCTAAATAAAAATCATGCAGTGCAGGAGTGCACAGGTCATGCAACAATGTTAAAAAAGAAATCAAGAAAAAGCCCTAAGAACGTATCACTCAATATATCAATATTATAATTTTCAAAATTTAGGATAAATTCAATTCAGACAGGAAATGGAGGGGGTGTAGAAATCACCTATTCCAATGCTCCTTCTCACCACAGAAAAGGACTGAACATTGGTTCAGACTTAACTAGAGGTTTTCCAAAATATAAAATAAAGATTTTATAAGTTATTGTAATCACACTGTCACCAGCTTATATGCCATGGAAATAAAATCCAGTAAGTAATAATGAAGTATGATAGTTCATACATCCTCAACCCGATATATATCATGGGTATTTTGATTTGTTCCTGGGAAGTAAACCATACAAACAATCCTGAAATCAGTATTTTCAGATTTTGAAGTTACATTGCCATACATTATACATACAGTATTTATTAAACTTTTTAGAATGCAGCTAGTGGAAACTTGTGAAAAAATACTCAAGTATTTTTCTTTCTACCAGAAGTTATCTAAATTTTGTATTCATTATATTTGAATAATAATTACTAAGATTTCATTACTTAGTCTAATTAATTATACAGTAGTCCCACAAATTTCACGGGGAGAGGACACGAAATTGAAATTCCACAAGTCACGTTTCACCTCCTCTAACTCACTCTTTGCAGTACATTCACTAAACTTGGATAAATGGATTGCAAAGACAGAAGGAACACAAAAAAAAAAAAGATAAGATTTTATCTACATGGACTTCACAGACATTGTAATGCTTAAAGGAGATAACTTTTTTTTTTTTTTTTTTTCAAGCATTAAAATATTCAAATGCATTTGACATCGAATGAAAATTACTTCTCAAATCTGTAAATATTAATTCATTATTCACGACATTCCCTTTACAAATATTTGTTGAATGATCCAATGAGTGGGAAAGAAAAAGAAAAAGAAAAAAAAAAAAAATTGAGCTATCTTACATTATATACATGATATCAATGCAATGTCTTAAAAAATGAATCACTCTTTTTTCGTGGATATGGAATAGGCAAAATACTCAAAAAGTAATATCAACGCCACAAAATAAAAGTAATAGGATTTGCTTTCGCTGATAAAATAATTATTTTAGTTTTATGAAAAACTCCAGACGAACCTCAAACCTTCATTATTATCATTTCCTCTTAAAGTAGAAGTAACTTATTATTATATTGCTCAACGCTTGAGATTTTGTTTTCTTTAATGCAACAATGATTAATCAAATACAGTGAAAAAAGAACTGGAAATATTTTTTTGGTGGTTTTGTTTAT
Source organism: Thysanoteuthis rhombus (assembly GCA_963457665.1). Lineage (NCBI taxonomy): Eukaryota > Metazoa > Mollusca > Cephalopoda > Oegopsida > Thysanoteuthidae > Thysanoteuthis > Thysanoteuthis major. Next base: position 50,018,390 of record OY735198.1, read on the forward strand.
TCCAATAAAAGCTTCTTAGTAAGTAAGGAAGGTCAGAGAAATTGAAGATTCCAGCTTTTGTTTCATTTCTTAACCATTGAAAGTCATGCTAGACAATTCAAATACAGCCCTTATCAAGTTTCTTAAGCATTTATTACTGTTATACTTTCTTCAATTGAAGTTTCAATTTAATTTGAAGTCAATTATGCTTTCAACCATTTTTTTCAAAGCTCGTCAATAAGCAATCAACACCTATTATTGATGTTTTGCCGGTAAAATTAAAAAAAAAACGAAAAAAAAAAAAAAAAAAACATAGAATTAAGATATTAATGAAAATTTGTTCTCAAAAGTCCATGAGTAATTTTCCTTTGACGAAAAAAAGCAAAAAAAAAAAAAAAAAAAAGAAAAAAAAAGCGCATAATCAAGTCTGTGAAATTGGAGGGACTATTGTAGTGATTTTCTGCTTAGCCCAGCAAGTCATTCAAGAGGCATAAACATGGAAATACAGGAGAAGTAACCTAGTGAACATATTCAAGTTGTTGGAATAAAGAACATTTAGACAATCTAGGCAACTTTACAATTTAGAGAATTGTTTCATTTAAGCACAATAAAAGCAGAGCACTAATTGATAAATACTTCTGATATGATCTTATATATTATTTTTTCATGTATTTTCAAGCTTAAATAGAGGGTTTCCAAAACATGTGAGGTGTGGCTTGACTTGGTGACTTACATTCCATCAAACTTACATAGTTTCCAATAAACAAGGTAGTCAAGCTGTCTAGAAACATGTGGCAATGAAGTGTCTATAAATACAAGAAACATCAAGATTATTTCAAGACTGATACGTGAATTCACTCTGAAACCTTGCAGGATGTTATTTTCACATGTACACCATTTTAACATAACAGCCAAGGTAAAAAGACAAAAGTTTCTTTCAATAAGAATTCATTTTGCCAAATTGGAAGTTCAGTCTTGAAAGATCTTGTACAAATATTGCATAAGAAAAACAAAAACAGATACTAGCAGACACTACTGTTTGACTGATTTTCACAAGACATACACCTGACATGCAAGTGAAATGCATCATACAATACATGCCAATACAAGCTGACCACTAGGGATTTCTATTGACACCCACACAATTTGTTCATTTTTCAAGTAAAAGAAAGCTGTTTGAAATTTTTTTTTTACAATTGGTTAGTTCAGAAAACCAAATTCCTGTGTAGTAGGTATTCTAAAAGACTTTCACAAGATAGAGATCAATGACCAAAAATCCATTTAAATCACATAAAAATGAATTCTATTTTACAAACTTTACATCATTAAAAAGAATTAGAAAATATTCTGGTATGAAAATTATATAAGACATTTGCACTTAGAATTGAAAGTGCAATATTTTAGTTATTTGCTAAATTATATTTTAAATCATTATTCAATGAAATTACTTAGAACTGAAGATTTTTTGTTTACTAAAAGTTTATTCATTTTGGTATGCATTAGTGCAAACTTAGTCTTTAAAATAGCATCAAAAATGTTTCTAATTAACTGCATAGGGTTAGTACTGACTTGGTTTGCATGATAGAGGTTATCCTTACAAATCAGGCACGGAGAAACTTCTGTGAATATTGAAAAAAGTCATGTCCCTTCATGGTCAAAAATGTCTAATTTTTCCAGTTTATTGGCTATATATTCAATTATTCATAGCTAAAAATGTTGAGTATGCTGGAAAATTCATACATAGGCTCTAAAAAGTATAATCATATAATATTGATCAGGATTTAACAATACTGAAAATAAATAAAAGATTTATATCATCCTGATTTTTAGACAATGTCAATAAAAATGAATTTAAACATTGATTGATAGAGCCTGTGAATGATTTTTCATGCATACATAACATTGATCAGATATTGAGAGGCTATTATACTAAATGTTATATCTTATAGCGAGAACAACAACATTACCCATATAAAATTTTCAGCCATTTGTAGCCATAAAGGAAGGTACTTTTTTCAATATTTACACATCTTTTTAGTGCCCAATTTACCATAACAGCAGTAAAACGTTCTCATTAGCTGAATAGCAAAGTAAATACTGAGTTGGTCTTTAAAATAGCAGTCATAATGTTCTCATTAAGACAAGTGAATATATCATCTCCACCCCCCGATTCTAACAAAAGATTTTTCTACAGGTTTTAGCTCTTATGTTGTTAATGACAGAAAAAAAAAAAAAATTCCAACAAAATCTGACCACTGGAAGTCAATTGAAATGGGGACGATTTCATGATGACTGCAGCAGAGCTTGAAAATCACCGAAACAGCTATAACATTTTTAATATTTCTTATTAGGAATATACTCATGATTTATGTTCTCAATTCACGACTAAGCCCTCAGGAGGTTTTTATCACATAATTACAATTCAATCTCTCAAATAACATTTATGAATAAAATACAAAATAGCGTTCAAAATCTAAAAGGTAATTTCAAGTTCATTTACATATCATTTAGCTAGGTTTTAGTAATATCAAATATAAAGGGGAATTATAATATTACTATAACCACTCCATTTTAAAAAAATAAATGTAATATAATATTATATGAATGTTGTTGCTTTGGTTTAATGGCTAATATTTCCTTGTTTCAGTACTGAAATAATTCTCGAATTTATAATCATTAAAAATAGCAGAATGTCCAGTCCTTTCTACTCTTCTTCATTTAACTGATTCCTGATATAACTGGCTTTGTGAATTATCACATTCTGTAATTTAGCATGGTCTACACGCAGCAGTATATAGGAGTCCACACCTTCCGCATCCATAGCACTGAGTCTTGCAACCAGTTTCACACATTATAGGCAGAAGATGTTCATTATTGTTGATACTCTAGCCATAATCCAATGGATCCATGGTACCTTCTGCCCTCATCCAGACAATGATCAGATAGTTTACTCTGAAACATTGGAATCAGGTCAAAGATTTTCGGGCATAACAAATAACTTATCACAGAAAACTTTCTTTGGCTGTCAGAGAGCAAGTGCTCTCCTCACCAAATAAAACAGTCATCGCTTGGCTGCCAAAGTTATCTGAGCAGTTGTTATCGTGCTTGGTGAATGCATTAACATAAGACATAGTTCAACTTTCATTAATTTTTACAAGGCTGAAATTTTTCCAATTCTATAAATATGTGACATTGAATTGCATCCAGTAAGTGCTTGCAGGAACGGCAATTGTATACAAAACTCATTGCCAAGAAGATTCTTTATGCAATTGACTATACACTGACCGATTCAGGACTGAGTGTCTGCCAAAAAGTAGAGTGGCTTCAAATTTGTATTTATGGTAAGGTAATGGAGAACATTCAGTCAGTCAGTATCCTCTCCAATCAATCAGTAGAATGTGTGGCTGCACTATTAACTGCCACCTCTGCAATTTCCACATTTTGATTAAATTCACCACTTCTTAATCTGCTTAGCCTCTACTTGTTGTAGCCTCTTGCCAAGAACTCATCCTTGCAAATTCCTTGACGTCGTTAATAATCGGATAATCTGACTTTCTCCATGGTATTCTGGTGTTCATTATCTTAATCGAACTGCCTCCTAAATAACCATAATGATCTGTCGTGAAATCAACTTAAGACTATTTCACCATATTTATCCGCCCTTTCCACTTAAACTTTCTAGTTAAGAGTTTTTGTTGAGCACATACCTCTGTTTGTGGTATGACATCTGCCAAGGCTCAGCTTGACTGTCTTTTCACATTGTTCAGCAATTGCTTGAGCTAGTTGATGTCTGTCAACTTTCCTTAGGATTTCTGTCCTCAAAAAGCGATAGTGGATCTGAACTCAGTTTGTATTCTATCACTTTCATAATATAGAGGTCTTCAGTCTTTAACATTAAGGGATCACTGAAACAATGGGTTAGGATCAATGGACCTATCCGGGGCAATCTTAACCAGATACATTGCCTATGGTTGAGGCTTTGTCTTTTCTTTTAAAGGAAATAGTTAACACAGGTTAGTCAATCATTTAATGCCTCTCTTTCCAATGGTCTCATATTCATGGACATTTTCTGTTGCCACTTTACTGACCATCTACCTTCATTTTTTTTTTTCCGGGAGTTCATTTAGTAATCATACCCATACCATTAAATGTACCTTTGTCAACAGTGAATAATAATGACAAATCCAACAGATTTGAACTTTAAATTAACAAAACAGGTGTGACAGCTTGCAGCATTCTTTTTTGAACCACAGAACTTCAATGTATAATGAGCAGTATCCCATCTTGTAAAGCATGTCTACAAGAAATTCAGATTGATATAGATTATGCATTTGCACAGCTAAACCAATCTGCAAAGGTGCAATGATAGATGGAAGTCTGACTGCTTTTACTATTGCTTGTCCAATAGCAGCTACCTTGTGATGCTCGTTTTTCCCAACAAAAGGAATATTCAAGATTTGTTGAAGTTTTTCTGGAAGAAATCTACACAGGACAAGTTCATCATTTCTTGGATAGTAATCAATAATGGCTTGTACATCAGTTTTAATATTTTCAACAACCTTGTTGCTGTTCAAGGGTCAAGAAAGTGGCTGAGCAACAAGCACTGTTTATCAGAAGTAGAGTTTGTTTAGACGAAGAAGAGGGGGAAGAAAAAAGGAAAAAAAAATCGGAGGGGGGGGGGCAGAAAAAATAACAGCAAAAACTTAATATAGTTGTTTTACATTTTTCTTCTTGAATTTTGTAACAAAGTGGCAACAGAGACAAAGAGGGATATATAGATAACACAGGGTTGCCAAATTAGCCATTTTTTACGATATGTAGCTGATTTTTTTCCCAATTTAACCAGTAAAAATCTACATTCAATTTTCACAATATTCTAAGATGGCGGACACATCTAGATTAAAAAGATTTTTCTTTCATTTTCAGATAAGTCCATTAAACCATATTTTTGCAGCATTTTAAAATAACTCGACAGTTAAGGTAGATAATTTGCTATATAACAGATTCATATATAAATAATCATTTTTGAGTGTTGCATAATTCAGAAATTTTACTTCATGGTGAAATTTTATTGCAGTAATGATATCCTTTTTATTCAGTTGGTGATTAGTAGGTAAAAGCAAGTAAGTAATGTCCTCCCTGCTTGGGCTCAACATATCACATTACTACTTGACTTATTTGCAATACGTGAATTAGACCTAGAGGTGCCTAACACCTAAAGTGGCATCACTCACTTTACCCTGCACTATTTTACCCATAGCTGGGGGGGATCACTTCATCCAGCATTATTTTACCCATAGCTGGGGGGATCACTTCATCCAGCATTATTTTACCCATAGCTGGGGGGGAGATCCAAGCCTCTCCTAAGGGTATTTGTATGAACTAAATACAACTTGTCCCAGGCGGATTCTATTTTACTAGCTTGGCTACCCCACATCTCCAGCTGGTGATTAGAAATATATATTTGATTCAGTATGCTCCAAACTTCTTCCATTAAATTATGGCTATACAAATTTTTTTTCAGAATCTTTCGCGTCAAATCAAAATTTGTAAACAAAAAAAATGGCCAAAGTCAATGTAGAGTTTTTTTACATTATAGTTACATCATAGATAGAATCTCTTTAGTAAAACCCAAGAGAAAACTTCATAAAATCTGAAATCGTACTTGAAAATTTTGCTATATGCCTAATCAGGAAACTTTGGAAATTTTCTAGTGAGAAATTTATGGTTGTCGGAAATGCGGAACTTTCTTGAGCTCTGTTGCTGTCTCAATTATAGGCCTGCTTTGTTCCGCTTCATTTCCTTACCTTCGCACATTTTTATTAGATCAGAGTACATCTGATCTTTTCTTCCTAAAAGTTAAAATATCATAAAGACCTGCCATGTGAATGGAATCTCCATATTTTTCCTTTAGTTTGATCTTCAGAGAGTAATTTCCATAAGGAGGAGTAGTCAATTGCTCCTAGTTGTACATTTCCAGAGATTAACATATGTATAGGCCTTTTCTTGATCATATTTTGGTCATCAGAATTTTTTGCACATGGAAATGGTTTCTATCTTATTTGTAACCTGCTTTGGTGCATCATAGCCAAGATCAATCATCGAAGCCATTTTCAAAACATTTTAAAATGGTACTTGAACTGTTGAAAAGGCCCAACAGACACACGTACATTTCTCTCCACTTTTCTGTTAATTCTTGATATCGTGTTGATTAATGTACCATTTACGACAGCCAACATGTATGCTGCAGCTAGCCGTCACAATGATGCGACTTCTCTGAATATTTGCAGTATCTATGCCATCAGCACCTTTTTGGAGAGTTTAATTATATTACATCCATCTTCTAACGTTACTTTGCAATTTGGACTACTATCATCATCTTGGCAACACTCATTGCTCCAAAGAAAATCTAATCAACCAGTATTGAAGAGAAAAGCCTAAAAAATGAAAGGCAGTAATTTGCTGCAAATTATTTCCAGGGATTTAATAGAAACAAGACTCAGTTAAATGACATTCACAAAATCAGTCTACCGAATGTCTAAAGTTTACTTACCAGAAGATAGTTTTCTTAATTTGTAGCAAATATCCATCCAGGCTTTCTTTTTCATTGCAAAATCAGCAAGTGTTCTCCTTGCAAGTGTTAACATTTATGAAATTATGCAGCTCCATCTATTAGTAAATATCTAACCTTGAAGATCAAGAGCAATCAATAGAAAAACTTAGTAATAAAAAGTATCATTGATAATAAACACCTCACGATGAATATCTGTATAACAATGAATTACATTTTAGGGCTTCATGATCCTTTTTCAGAGTTTTTGATTCTCTGTCAAATAAACTAATGTACTGGCAAAATTCCGAGATGTATCCTGCAGCAAGTTTTTTTTTTTTTTTTAAATTTTTTTTAATTACAAGCACCAGAGAGGAGTTTGCTATAAAACCATAAAGTCACTGGCAGGTTATAGATACGGATAAGAGTGTTGAGAGACTAGAAAAAGGAAGCTAGCAGTGTAAAAGGAATAGAAAAAACTGAAGGCCCAAGAGGGGATGCCAGAGTGACTACGATTACCGGGTGTTTGAACTGAATATAAATAACACAATAGGATTGTGATATTCAAACCAAAAGTATGCATGCAAGTTAATCTCCAACACCATCCCAGACTGGTATTGACTGAGTACATAATGGTAGATGAATTTTTATTCTGAAAACAGTTTTATAAGATTACTTGCAATATAATTTTCAATTTAAATTAAATATTGGCACCATACAAGGTTCTGGGGCAGCCACCTTGAAATTCGCCTCATTTTAATTGACTTCCAGGGGGTCAGATTTTAGTAAACTTTTTTTCTTCTACCAACAACATTCAAAAGAGCTAAAATCCATTAAAAGGCCTTTCATTAGAATGGGGGGGGTGAGGATACCATTTCTCATGAATTGACCCATCTAATTAGCTGAATGGTGAAGTTGGTGCTGACTTAACCTCTAAAATATTCTCATCAGCTGAATAACAACAAAGTAATGAAGATTTGATATAACTGAAGATATTCGGAAAAGCTGATTATTTTTCATTCTTGATATCCCTTTTTTATAACAACTTCAGTGTAGATGTATGGAACGTGATGCTCAAGAAAAAAAGTAATTACAGTCATTCCTTAAATTCACAGGTTTTAGGGGAGACAATATAAATTTTACTAGGGTCTCTTTTTGCTGATCAATCCTATTTTGAAAACCTGATTAATTAAAATTTTGAATATTCATTTTTTTCTTTGCTTTGCTAGAAAGAAAAAACCCAAATTGTTGCCTAAAGAATGAGAAACAAAATTAACCAGAATGGGACATTTTTTAATTCTAGGCTCAAATTTGTTTACTTATAAATTATCAGCAAGATATCAATATGCAGCAGCCAGTAGTGGATTGACAGTTATTTGATAGATTGACAAATGAAATTGGTTTCAATTTTCCCACAAAAATTTTTTCTATCATTCCTAAAAGGACAAGATCCTTCTCTTTTTCTCCTACACAGAGTTCCTAAAAGTTTTTCTTCCAATTTTAGGTGCTTTCAACTGATTAGAGACCTTCTAGAACCACCCAGATATTTGTTGGTTTTTAGAAAAGAGTTTCTCTTAAGCTTTACAAGGGGGTTCTATTTACATTGTAACTGTTTTAGTTGGTAAAAATCATTTTACCAAAAACTAATTTCCAGATGATCCTGAGGTCTAATCGATTGAAAGCACCTAAAATTGAAAGAAAACATTTTCTTCGAGAACTCCATATATATATAAAAAAAAAATCTTGACCAGTTTTTTTGTTTGTTTAAACATTATTTGGACTTTTTTTCTCTCTAGCAAAGCCGAGAAAAACTGAACAAAATTTAAAAATTTTGATTAAATTTTAAAAATGACAAACAGGCTCACTGTAGGCTGTTTTGGAGAAAAATCTTTGAGGCAAATGTTCAAACTAAGTAAATGAAACTAAACTGTCACTATACAATTACTACACTGAACTATTTATTCAGGTCGGACCTGCAAATTATAGAAACCGCAAATGATGAGGGATAACTCTATATCCCTGGACATACATGTCCTATAAGCTTTCATTATATTGTCAGTAACAAAGTCATTTTGGATTAAATAAATCTGTCCAGTTGATTTTATATTCATATGTTTTTCATTTGAGTTTATGAGTATAATATCTACTATACTATTGATGATTATACAATTAAAAAATTAATCACCACTACCCACAACACTGATTTAGATTAGATGCTGTTGTTGGGTTTAGGTTCTTCAAGAGTTCTAAAATTTAAATGTATCCAGACTTCGCACAGCCTTGACCGTTCATAGTAAAAACTTGAAATTTTGTGTGCACACACCCACACCTCTCAAGGATTGGGAGAAATTTTATTTTAAATTCCCCCCCCCCAATTTTTTTTTTTTGACGGGAGGGTCAATATTAAATGTAAGTTTATGCTAAATTGGTTCCTTGGTTTGTGTCTACACTTGCTTTTTGAAAATTTGGACATTTCAGCTCCGAACAAAAGGCAAAAAAATAAGACTTATTGATCATCACTTCAAATTTTTTCAATTTATCACCCCAACGCAGCATACTGCCAAAAGACATTGGCCACCGAGTGATTGGGGGAAGGACACAAAAAATATCTCTCATGCATGTAACTGTTATTGTGGCTCTTAATCACAATAACTGGATAAGTGCCCATCTCAGACTTATCAAGGGCAGAAAACTCCAAAATAGGCTTTACCCATCATTCTTTTATTTCTTTTTATCAAATAATAAATATTTATTTTTGTCTTTTTCACACACAGGACATCAGGGATCTAATGAAGGATAAAAATTGCCTATTTTATAACACAACTTAGCCACAGTGGTTCCAGTAAGAATTCCAAGAGTGAAATAAAAAAACAAAACAATTTTCAAAAACAATTTATCCGAAGCAGTAATACATTGTTTTCCTTTTATGACTTCACTAATTTCTTTTCATTTATACTCAATGAAAATTTGTTTTTGCAAACTTTTTCACACATTGGCAGTCTCAAATTTATCGAAGGAAGAAAAGTGCCATTCTGAATATAACTTACTGCTGTTTTTCTTTCATTAGTTCAATTTTTCATTTTTAATTAATAAAAATTTGTTTTGGGTTTCTCCCCCCACACACACACACTGGCTGTCTCAATTTTATCAAGGGAAGATTAAGTGCCCATTTCATAAGGTTTTATTAAAAACTTTACCACAGTGGTCCCAATTGGAATTCTGAGTGTGAAATAAAAAGAAAGCAAAACAATTCATTCAAAGCAATGATAACACAACGTATCTATTTACTTTTGTTTCTCTTTCATGAATTTTCATTTCTTTCCATTTTCAATAATGGAATTTTTTTCATTACAAAAACTGGAGTTTTTACTATATAAATAAAATGAAAAAAAAAAAACAAAAAAACAAAATAAAAAAAAGGAAAAGAATTCATTGTATCATTATTGTTTTGAATGAATTGGAGGGTTTTTTAATTGTTTTGCCAAAAGTTTTTAATAAAATTTGATAAAATGAGCATTTTTCCAAGAATAAATTCATAATGGCCAGAGTATGGAAAAAAAACCCAAAATTTGAGACAGCCAGAAAAGAAGAAAAATTGAGAATGATGGGAAAATTATGTCTAGATAAATTTGTGATGCGTAGATTTCCTGCAGGGCATTTTTGCAGGACCCATTAATCAACACTACCCACAACGAACTGTTTATAAAAATTTTAGCTGGGTTCAAGTTATCCAAGTGTTCTGACAATTACATATAAATGTATTTATCTATATATCCGGCTTCATCTTGCTGTAAGTGTTTAGAGTATAAACTTTAAATTCCGCATGCACACATACACTTCTCAATAAGAAGCAAAATTGTTTTTTTCTTGGATTTCTTAACTCCCCCTCCCGTTTCCTGGGGAGGGTTCAATTTACAGTACAAGTTTATGCTTAATTTACATGACAAAAATGAATATTTATGGGCAGCAGTGATTTGTAACTTCCCTTGGTAGGCTTGTTGCATTCTAAGCAAAATTAGTTAATATTTTTATATCAGGTTTCTCTTGAGACTTTTCAATTAGTGTTCAATTAGTGAGTTTTAAAAATTTTCACCTAGATGAACAAACCTAGTGTAATTAATGCAATCGCCAACAGAATTAACTTTTAGTTAACACTTGAGTCTAATTTTGATTTGAAATCATGAAAATGTTTTTATAGAATAATCTTTTCCTTTCAAAAACAAGAACTGAAATAATATTAAAGGGTAAATTTCAAGTAATTGTAGTACATTTTTTTTAAAGATAAAAGATCTTTCTCTGAATGACACTCAAAGATTTTTGTAGGAATTTTATAAATTTCAACAATGCTTTAAATTATATTAAAATAGCACATGAAATAAAGTTGCAAACTATGAAGCCAAATCTTTTAAATATTCGGAATATGGCCAGGAAACATGAAAATAAAATCTACAGTTATAAATTTCAAACTATGATAATACAAAAGCATGATCAAGAATTAGATTTTAGATACAGAAATTTACTAAACCATCAGGCTATTTGTTTTCAATCAGTAAGTTACCTACACTACAGGGAAAATTAATGGAGGATAATGATTTTAAGTTCCAAGAGCCTTTTCAAATAGCTCAAATGATAGATGCACACTTATGGTATTAAAGGTAGAATTTCTAAGCTAAAGAAAAGAAAAAAAAACAAGAAAAGAATGGAGGATAGGGAAATGTTTGTTTAAACTAATGTTCAAATGCAATTAAAATTTACAGCAGTAATAAAAGAAGCCCTGACCAATATTTCAAGTACAGCCGTACATAGACTTTCATCTGGGTTATATTCTGGTAGTACGGATGTAACTCAATCTGGGCATAAGTCAATCATTATATTGTTTGAAAAGTGAGGCGAATAGATGAATGAGTATATCTTTTAGGTTTCGAGATGTTATCCATTAATTACGTTTCATAACGCAATTCATTAGCACAACCCATCAAGGTGTCTGCTTTTTCACCTTCTCACCTAGACTTGAGAACTATAAATAAACATGACGTATACACTGCATTCTCTTCAACAAACTGACAATAATATGACAATTTTTTGTCAATTGCATTGCATTATAGCTCTATGTGTATAACTGATAGAAATTTTCATTATTCCTTATTGAGCCATACAACTGCAATGACTGAAATTCCTGTCATTTGCAGTTTATGGATTTCAAGCTCATATGAGACATTCGCAATCAGATTTTAGTTGGTCAGGCATAAATCGACATACAACATCTTTTATATTTCAATTACCTAGAAGCAGGGAAAGGTCTTATTCCATTCAACAAAATCATGGAAAAAGATCATCACTGGAAATTAAAATGACAGGTCATCAAGGCAGACTATGGTGGCAGGATGGTTAGCAAGTTCATCTCAGACCAATCCCTAAGTGTGTGGAATTCAAACCACACTGGGTATCACATTACAGTGTTCTTCTGCCAGATTAAGCTATCAAAGCATGGTAAATAATTATAATCAATCAATGATATGGTAGTACAAGTTCAGCCTATAATCACAAACATAACAGACTATTACAAATGATATTCAGAAACTTTGCTCAAGAACACAAGGTCAATTTCAACGAAACCTGATAACTGTATTAAGAAAATACAATTTCGTTATAGATTTCAAAACATAAGGTATTGAAAAATGAATTTTTAAGACAGTAAGCTATACTACTTTTGAAGAATTGATTTGGAGGGAAAAGGCATGACAACTCAAACTACAGTACTTACAGAAGAATGGCACTGCAAAATAAGTTAGGTGATAAGATTCAACAGATAAGAAAAGCACCAAGAACTTTTTAGAAATATTTTTAAAAAAATTTTTTTTTAGAGTGACTTGATAGCTTCAAAGTCATAATCATCTCCAGAATTCAATACTAAAAATATCCACATGACCACATAAACTTGTTAAAAAACTCTCCCAAGTTGATATGCTTACAAAACAGAAGATCACATTCAAATTGATATTCTACACCTGGAGGTCCTCCCTAAGTAGACAATTAAATCTTTGTTACATTTTGCAAACTGTCAGTCTGCTGTGATGTGACTAAGAAAAAGAGGGTATCGTAAACACAAAATTGGCTTGTCTGCTGTGTATGTGTGTTTGTTTGCTGGCTGCAGATAATATAATTACAACAACTACTATGGCTGATGTGTCAATTTGCTTTTTTCACCCAAAATGAAAAGAATTTTAGTTAACAATACCTAGTGTTAACCTTTCAAATTACCGTGTAAACATACTGACACAGTTTACAGATTTAGGTATATGATTAGTAAAGCAACATGCATTTACTAGTAAAATTAAAAATCTTTTAAAATCACCCAAGAAAATTAAATTAAGGTAATTACAGATTTGATTTTAGGAATTGTGTCTTTACTAATCAAAAGGTAATATTTAAAGCTATCAAAACGCGGGGACTGAACAACCAGAAATGAAGGCAACAGCTTGCTCTCATGTTTAAAACAAAGAGCTTAACTGATTTTTCACTATCATTTGATTACCTCCGATATTCAACACATGTTGAATTGTTCATCTGTAAGTTTCAAGAGCAAATCATTGAAATAGTAATTCATTCAACAATCAGCTTTTGAAAGCATGTATAGAACGAACTTCTACTGATTTCAAGATTTTTTTGTATATGAAAGCAGAAAAAGACACATATATAAATATTTTTGCACTAAATAGTGTGTTAGTCCAAATGAAAAAATCTTATTGAAGATTGAAATTTTGAAGACTCTTCTATTAGAAGGTTTCAATAATACAGGTATATTCCGTTTTCAAAAGTTTGCTTTATGCGTAAAGGAAAGAAACAGACATTTTAGGGGTCAGGGAACACTCAAAAAATTTCCCATAAAAATGGTAATTGCTTCAATTCATACCATTCTGGCTTACAAAAGATTTTTAAAAGGAATGCTTTACTTTCAGATAGCAGGGGAAACCTGTAGAATGGAATATAGAAAAGTCAAAAATCTTGACTGAAGACAAGATGAATACATACAGTTAAAGCATATTAGTAGAACCAACTTTTCATTAAAATCCACTATCCAACATTTTGAGTCAAGCTATATGCAACTAAGCAATCAATCACCTGATCAAATAAACAAGAATATAAGGTCTTAGAATTCAATTGAATTGGTTTCTTTCAATTTGGATGATTGTTAGTTAAGTGAACATGGATACAGACCAACACACTCAAAATAACATTCTAATAGAACACTCTAATGACTAAAATGGAAGCTGGGAGATTAACACCCAAGATCAAAATCATTAGCTTCAGCTTAGTTATGTTAGTCGCTTTGATGTGTAGTTTCTACATAAGTTAAAGGGAAAAATCTACTGGACCATATTTCGCAGTGTAATTTAGTACCTAAACCTCATAAAATGTTTAAAATGAATTGCAATGGGTGATGAAAGTGTATAAATCAAGTGGTGAGCAAGAGACACCACTAAGAGTGCCAAAGGCTGGTTCTCATCTAAATAAGGTGATCCTGCAGGATTGTAAGACAGTACTTCATTATAAGCTCCTTCCAGAGAACCAAACAACCGATTCAAACAAATTCAATTGAAGGCAATGAATGACAAGAGGCATCCGAAAAGAGTTTAGAAAAAAAAAGTGGGGTATGATATTACATCAGGATAACACTAGACCACACATTTCTTTGGTGAAATGGAAAATTTCAGTTCCCTAGAAGACTGTAAAATACACTTAGAGCAATTCTTTCCTGAAAAAAATGAATTGAAAAAAAAAAAAAAAAAAAAAAAAAAAAAAAAGGGAAAGGGGGTCATGAAGTCACCTGAAAGATGGCATGGGTAAAACAGCAAATGTTGTTGCTCAATGAAATTAAGGTTGAAAATAAAATGTCTCCTTTTTATTTAATATACCAAATAACCTGAACATTTTGGCCATCCCAAAATTGAAATTATAGAAATATTGAATGTACATAGAGAGACATTATAAACAATATTGAAATAAATAGGATGCATTCTTTTCAATATAAGAAGTAGGCAATTTTCATTAGTGAAATTTTACATGGAATAGTACAAAAACTCATAAATTGCTGATGTATTGATATTTATGAAGCTTAGCATAGCAGAGCAGAGCACAGGGAAATTGCATCATGCTAAGCTTCTTGTGTAGTAATCTTTGCTTGCTTTGAAAATCAGCATTTGGATCAAACACCTACCTCTGGCACCGGTAGGAATAAACTTTCTCAGCCACAAGATAAGCTTATGCTCATTTGCTTTGAAGTCTACTGCTGGCTTACGTATCATTGATCTGCTTGCAACTGCCTTTTTCCTATATAATTCTGTGTATTCATATTATTTCCTATGATACAAATACTTAAAACCAATCACCATGGCGCAGTGGTTCAATCCACTGCCAAGTCAGATTGAAGACTTGAAAATTGGTACACCATACATCCCTGCTAAACATTCGGAACAAAAGCAAGGATTGAAGAATCTTACCCTAAGGCCAAAGGGCAACAAAAGCCATTTCTGTTCCATATTTATAACTCAATAAATAAATCGCTTAAATTCAGCCTTACTGCCCGTCCAGTTCCGTAGCTCAGAGGTAGGATATCAGTCTCCGGATCTGAAGCAAAGGTTTCAATCCTGCCTCGCAGTACAGGATGGGTTAATGGAAAGTCTATAGCCACACTGAAGAGATGTAATACATTGAAACAGCTGTCTGTGGATGACACTATTTTTTATATATATATATATATATATATATATATATATATATATATATGAAAGTATAAAAACAGTTCTATGTAGGGCTGGGGTGAAATGCCAGTCTCTGGGTCTGAAGCGAAGGTTTCGATCCCACTTCATGGTACTGGATAGGATAATGGATACTCTATAGCAATACTGAAGGGTTGTAATATAATGAAACTCAATTATCTAATTATTATTATTATAATAATATAGATATATATTAGTTATATATTCATGTATATAAAGATAATCAAAAAATTATCGGAACTTGACTTCTACACTTGGTTTGTTGTTTAATTCAAACAGCAGTAAAGAAAATCTTTCGACCCAATTTACTTTCTTTTTTTTTTTATACAAAATAGTTTGAGATTTGAAATACATGTATTGGATCATAAATTGCATTATGTTATACCATAATTGTATAGAACTTTTGAGAGATGATCTCCAATCATTACATGGTTGATGTACCACTCAACCAAGACAACGTAAATAGAATAAACAATCAAAGAATATGGGGCTGCTATAGGAATCAAACCTGCCGTAGCAGCTTTACTGTATTAAATGTTATTTGCATGTAAACTTGCAGTACATGAATAGAAAAAACCAAGTTTTAAATTTTTTCTAATAAATCACTTTTTTTGTAAATGAAATACTGAGTAAATACATTTATACTACATATATATTCAAAAGTGATGTTAAAAGTTCATGTAAAAATCAAGTGGAATCAAATATACATGAACTGTTTATATCTGTCAAATGGTCATCCTATAGACTGGATATAAAAAATTTATTTACACCAGCTGAATTTAACTGATTATTAACCAACAACACTTCACTCCCTTACCATTCGGTGACTCACATTAGTGACACCAAATTGAATTAATTCAAAAAGCCAGCCACTTTATCACCAAATTCAAGGCTCGTATCCCCAACCCAATAGAAATCATTGTTGACTAATTAGAGGTATGAACCCCTCCCTTTGCAAAGCCCCTGTATGTGCTTTTATACTGGAGTTCATTTTTGATCAAAACTCATTCAGATTAAAGTGCTCAAGACAAAACTGATTTTTGCTCAAGTGAGAGACATCTACCTAAGACACACTCACACACACATATATAGATATAAATAAAATAGCCCAAAAGATACCAAATACTAACAAAATTTTGAAATCTGCTACCTCTTCTCTTGGATATCCAGACAGAAAAAAGAATTTTTTCCTCATTCAGCACACACGCACATTATATATATATGTATATGTATTAATAAATGGATATATTTGATCCAACAGAATGTTTATTAATTGTATTATATAATGGTACTTATTTGAACCAATCTATCATTACAAGGCTAATGTATCACTCATCTTAGACAACGTAAATAGAATGAACAATTGAAAAAAAAAAATAGGGCTGCAGCAGGAAAAGAACCTGCAACCGATATGGTAGCCGCCTCAATGTAGCAAAGCTCTTACCATTGAGCTTAACAGCCACTGGTAATGCAAAAGCCCAAATTTACATTGTCTAGGACAAGAGATTCATTTACCACACGAAGAAGGGAGATCATTTCAAATAAGTTTCTATATAATATAACAATTTATAATCACACACACACAGATATATATATACATTTTATTCTAGCATAGAACCCGTCATATGACAGGTAACATTTTTACTGCATTAAAACAAAGAATATACAGATTTAGGATCTTTAGGTAAATTCAAACCACAAGTTACTGAGGCAAAGCAAGAACCACATCAGTTTCAGTGTTTCTGGTTCAGCTAATGAATTTGCAATGACAAAGAGTAAAATATATCACTGATTAGAGAGTGGGGGTTGCATTCTATTCTTGGTAGCATTGTGCTCCTGTAATGAATATTAAATCAAATCAATTAAATTAATAAATATTTTGTAATTGTCCTAGCCCATTGTATGCTTTTTAAATCCATCTTTAATTTGCTTGATCAACGATTTCCAATGACATTTTGTTTTGATTAAAAAAATTTTTTTTTAATTATGACATCTGTCTAGCTACTTACGTTGCTTTAATATTCGCTGCCCCCTTCCCAAAGTGATTGAATGACAATACACAAGGCTTGATATCCCGATTTATTTCATCTCAGTAGTTGTAGCTCATGTGTACATCATCAAGTTTGTCAGGCAATCGAATCACGATTGCATGGCGTTTCTCAAATTTTTTTTTCTTCCATATCGTTTTGGAATAGAATGACAGATGAACAAGCATCTGCATGAAAAAATGACGATGGAATTAATTTACAAATACATACACTCACACTGGCATGTATGTCAACCCCAAAACTATGGCGTTAATCTTAGCTTAGTCCAATATTCACTGGATCAGCAGACTCTCCAAAAGGCAAGCACTGTGTTGATCAGACCATTAATAGGGTCTCTGATCCAGTAAGGAAAATTCTTTGTGTTAAGAAGTCAACAGGTGGTGGTATATAATGTATTCACACACAAGCTTCCTTCGGAAGCCACTCTAATATTTCATATAAAATAATTTGGGAAACAATGAAGCATACAGGATTCTGTTTTATTCAATTTATCAACACATGAAAACTAAACTCATGTCCTTTCTTTCATGCAAGGGAAATTGATGCAAACGAACTGCTTGCTTTAATTTGACATATAAATGAAAGCCCAAAAATGTGGTTATGATGGCTTTCAGCATACCATCTTGGTCAGAATTAGTTGAATTGTAAATAGTTATAAAAACATTTTTCGGATGCAAAATAAACTGACTTAACTATATATGACCTTACTTTCTTGGAGACTTTCTTTATTAAGAAAAATCAACTTTTTTTACGCAAAAAGAGTGATGTGCATCAAGTGCATGATCGGTTTTTAGTCTATATATCGAGTATATTTGGTCACTGACTTCATGGCTCACTTAGCGACACCCAATGTTCAGTTTTCAATACAAATATCATCTAAACTGGACCCCGACTTTCAGACTACAAACATGGCTACCTTTTTTCCTGAAGAAACTTTTAGTTAGTTGTTCGTGAAGGTTTAGGGTTAGTGATAGGGTTATGATTATACAATTACCAAAAAATGAAAGAACTCCATTATCACGATAGTATATTTGTTTTTTAGTCACGTAATGGAGTAGATCCGCTTCTGAAAGGATAGAATTTTTCGTGGGCTCGCCCGAGGCTGCGCGTGCGTCCGCCCGTGGACGAACACATTTCAGATGCGTGACTGAAGTGCAAAATTAACGTCGTCACTACTGTATTCCTACGTGGTATTGTAAAACAGAGCTCTAAATGTACAATTTTACCCATAAACTGAAATTCGGCATCCAGTTTTACAGGATGCGCGACAAAAGTCCAAAAGGAAACAGATCAGTTTATTCTGCATCGGAATAATCTTATAACGATTTGACGAATCTTGACCAGAATATTTACCAAGGGATAGTAAGACAGAAGTAGAATGGACTATTGCCTCATCAATTTTCTTCCATTCACAACTAAAGGTAAAGAGTATAAAATCTCTTTCTGTAAACTGTAATTTAGGCAAGCTGGGACGTTCCCCCGCTTTATGTTTTAAAGGTCTTTTAAAGCAAAACCAAAGACCCACACCATGACTTGACCAGAATGTATTAATATTTTGAAGAGCTCCTTATTGAGCTCATTTTTCAAGAAGAGAAAGATGGTTTGCACTGATCAAAACGACAGCATCAGTGTAAATAGTTGCACACTGCAAACCAATGGTCAGTATTGCACGAAATACATGTACTAGCTGTTGAAAATGATGAACGAAGGAAGGATGTAAGGGCAGTGTCAACAATAAAGCAAAACGAGTTCTGTGTGATAGAGGAAAAAAGTCCCTTGAAATAAGAGACTTGAGACTTCCTGAGTTGACATTAAACCCTGATTTACAAATAACTGAAAAATTTGAAGTAAGTTTGATATTCATTTAAACATTTTTTTTCATAAAATTTATAACAAAATGACATTAACAGGCATTTACGAATAATCAAATCAAATCTTGCTTCAAAACACGACAAACTAACGCTATCGACACTTATAAAGTGTTACAAAACTATAAAACACTTTTTTATACTATTCAATTCTGAAGATAAAGAAAGAAAAAAAAAAGGAATCTTAGTCCGTTGACCAACAGGGAGTTGGAGATAAGAGGGGGGAATGAAAATTTCAGAATGGTGCGACGACAGGTATACCTTGTGGAAGATAGGAAGGAAAGGCAACCGACCGAAACATCAGAAAGTGAGGATGTGGCTCGAATAAATCATCAAATCAACCTTTCAGCTCGGAAATTAAAACAAACCTGTCATTTATGATATGTACAATGGATGAAAGTGGGTGTGTGTACGCTTTTTTGTTTTGTTTCGTTTTTTTTTTTTTAATCCAAATCTTTATAAGTTTTTATTGTTTAAAAGTTTTAAACAATAAGCTTACCAGAAGATTGATCGCCGTTCATTGGTTTCGGAATATTTGTGGTAAGCAACAGAGCATTGATTGCATTGTGACAAAAATCATAAAGCAGAAAAGCAAAATACTACCTTTCCCATTATAGTTGTCACATTAGCATTGCATAAAGAATTTAATTTCTATTTTTTATCAAAAGATTTAAAGTTTTTAAAAATTCAAAAAAATAATGCTTATTGTAATTGTGGGATAGTTATTTTATCTTTGGAAAAAAAAGGGCGTTGAAAAATAAGGTTTGAAAATATGGCAAGGCCTACAGATTATCCATCTGCACATTTTTTTAGCTGCATCAACACAAAGTCAACTTCATCTGAGACTGGAATTTCAAAACAATTAACGCATGAAGCAGTAAAATTATGCAAGCATTTGAGATTAAAAATGAATTTTCAAAGAAATCAACAGAATAAACCAGAACAAAGAATAATTGAAAAAAGTTGAAAACAAAGAAATCCAAATTAATACAACTTTACAGCGTTTATTTCATTTTTTAAAAAGCGAAAGCTTTTTAACAATAAAAATAACAGCAAGTAAGAATACGGTTATTCATTTAAAAAAGAACAAATCATTCGTCAGAATTTGTCAACAGAAGAAAAGAAAAAAAAAAAAAAAGACGAGAGAGATCTATGTATCACTTTTGCATACATTTCCGAAACATATTTGTCCCAATAACCTTGAACTCTCCTCATCCACGCCATAACACGAAATGTTTGTTTTGTGCGTCGGATAACTCGGACATTTCATTTTAGTTTCATTATCTAACAAACAAACGAAATATCTTCCCAGCGATAACAAAATTATATATCATCACATTATGTCCCTGAGTCATCATCTAATTCACTTACCTAAAATAATCTATCAAAAAAACAAAAAAAATTTATCAGCTGAGCTTATTAAACACGAATACTATCACAAATCCAATCTAATGGGCATTATTGACATACCATTTTTACTCAGGTACAATGCGAGGAATTTAATATTAAAAAAAGAAAAAAAAATCAGGAACGAAATGGGGTGGGGGCAGAATTATACTCAAGTCATGATACATATATTACTGATTTTCAGCACCGAGAAGTAGGGACTGCAGTATATTCGAAATCGCATTGTACTAGAAGTACGGTACTTTTAAGAAACAACGATTTATCCCAGGAAAAAAGGGGTCCAATGTACTCCTCTTTAGTTGCGCCTGGAATTTTATTGTTAGCTATACAATAAATGAATTAGAAGCCACTTGAAAGGCCGAGACTAATATTTCATCTAAGAAACTAAAAACTAAAGACAAATTTGAAGATGGAGAACAATTAACTGATAGATTTGGCCCCCACCCATCCAATGATAAACAAATAAACCGAAAATATGAAATCTTGAATCTGTAAAAACGCCTCACACAACAACTGCAGGAACTTAACACGATTAACGTTTATACTGAGTAATAGTAGTTGCATGGATCTGACAAACCGAAACCCAAGTTCATGTTTGTGTACTGAATGGATACTAATTTCAAAATGAGCAATAAGCATACACGGCACACACATTCATATGATGAGTACAATTTTATGCACAACAATCACTGTGTACATCAAAGATGCTAAGAACAGAAAACTACACATGGCAATCGCAAGGAATGAATTTTAATTTCATCAATTGAATTCAAAACGCCGGGAAACAAAAAAGATATGAAAACAGTGAACTATCTTTCTTTCTTTCTCTCTCATATCACCAGGCGACTAAAGAAACAAAATAAGCGAGATTTTGACGTAAATATTAATAGGTATTAATATGATTAAACAGCGCAAAATTAATTATCATTTAACTAACACACAAAGAAAAAAATAAGGTAAAAATAGTCTAATGAACACTTCAGTTACTTGAACACTGGTCTCCCGATTATTTCTTTACCACTACGTACCTGTGCAAATACTGCCGGACCTGGGCTTGGATTTGGTGTCTGTCATTTTTGTAGATGCCACGTAACTTTCAACTGTCTGCAGTATGTTCTTGTTCTCGTCTAATAATGCTTACGTCGGATTGTAAATAAAATACACCACTGCTGCTGGTATGGTAAATTCTGTGTAGGAGGAGTAACGACAGCGACACAACCTCTTCGACGTCAACTGCAGCTACTAACAATCGTTGAACGCTGCGTTGCTAACTCAAATTTGATTTTTTTTCGGCTAAAACCGCTCCAAAATTGTCTAAAATCGGCTAAATCTCTCTCACTTTCGGCTGACTTTATGGCTAAAAATGTTTTATACCGATTTAAAGCTCAATTATCAGATAAAATATACAAAGACTCCAGAATAAATAATTAATTAAAGTTGTACATTGCATATTCATTTATTAAACTCACCAGATTTTAGTAGGTTCGCTTAAAGTTTTAGTACATGACTCCAAAGAGTTTCTCAAAGTAAAAGTTTCGGTTGAAATTATGAAAAAATATTTTTTCGTGTGTAGTTTGATTTTCTTTGACTGACTTAGAAAATAGCGAACAATCTTTAGCTTACTTTACAGCAGAAAAATATTGAATATATGTGTTTGTTTTGAAATAAAGTTAAATCGGCCGATTATTTTTTTAATGGCCAGATTTTTGGCTGTCTGCTATCACAGATTTTTTCGGCTAAATAAGGAGGAAATCGACTAAATCTAGCCGAAAAATGGCTGATTTTGCATCCCCGATTAAACGCCAACTCAGACGATCTGTAATCCTCAGCTTCTGATTGGTCGATTTCTTGGTCTCCGATTGGTCAATATCCTAAAATTGTGTGCCCTCTACTGGTTCAAATCTGTGTAAAGGGCAGATTATTTCACACCAGCTTCAAAGCGGTGTTGAATTGTTTTTCATCTAGATTTAGATGTTTTTGGTTGTCTAGATACCAGAATTTGTTAGTTATATAATTTCTAATAGAATAAGTTGCCTTTTAATTTGACTTGTACAAATAAAATAAGTAATATTTGTTTTAAAAAAGTGATTTTTAATAAAATAATTGTTGACGATTAAAGTCACATTTATTATAAGATATGCGATTTCCTGAATTTTAGTTATATATCTGGAGAATCTAGATGTTTTTCACTCGATTTTAGATTTCAACTCGAGAATACAGTACATAAGACATAGCTTTAAAAAAGCTTTTACGTATTATTTGCATTGTAGTCAAACTACTTTTGAATTTTCACTTTATTTTCGTATGTAACAACGATGACGAATGGCCTGACCAAAATCAGTGATGTCATGCTCGAATGACAGTGACTAAGTGACGTACGCAAAACTGATGATGAAATCACCTCTACTTCTTGGGCCCAACTCAGGTCGACTTGTTTTGCTGAAGTTTGCAAATCCCATTTATAAAAAATACTATTTAAATGGAACAAGCATTTGTGTGTGTGGGGGGGGGATAATATCGTATGGAGAAATGAATTCTATTTTGTTAACCTTTGAAATTTTAATGAAGCAGGAGGGTTTGACCCAAGCACAACCAAGCTAGTTTTTTTGTTATTGTTGTTTTTAATATTTACTAACAGAGTAATACCTAGGAATATCTATGAATTTAAATAAACCTGAGGACAGTTTGTATGTTAAGCTTTTTCGACCATAGATATCGTTATTATGATTTAATCATTTTTTTAATTTTTTGAATGACTGTTCAGAAAATTATTTAGCTTTGAACAATTCCAAGAAATAGTATAAATTTTGACTACAATTTACTTCCATATTGATTTAGTTGTAATCATCACAAAATTGATGATGTTAGTATGAACAAAATTTTTCAACGTGAAATCAAAATCAAAGAAATTTATTTTCTTTCATTGATTTTCATGCATTTTACAAATGAATCCCTCGAGGTATTAGTTATGTACACCTTTCTTGAAAAATATTTCGGAACTGCTCGAACGGAACTCTTACTCCGGGATTAGAAAGAGAACAGGAAAGTTGAGTAAAATATTTGTAGCATCCCGTTCATTTTAGTACATAAATTTATACGAGTTCGATACTAACAAGCCAAGTACATGGCCAACTACAAAACCTAAAGCTAGCCATGTTTATTGACGACGCGTCCTTTACCTCTTAGCAATAAAAAACGTCACTTCTGTACGCCTTTGCTTACTTCTAACCTTATTTGCCGTGATTAGTGTGTCGTAAATCTTGTCACTGTCAGTCTCATTCACTGGTGTCGTGATCTTTCTCCCGTATGCTTTCCAGCTACTAAAATCGCGTGTCTCTCTCTCTCTCTTCGAAAGCCTAATGCGTACCACCTCTCCGGCAAACGTACCTTGCCGGATCGCTATTGTTTCGTGAAGGAACTGACAATAGTCCTATACAAACGCACGTATGTTCATTACTACTCCTGCTCGAGCGGCTAGCCGTTGGGTAGTACCACTAAAGTACTGAATGACCTAACTGCCCAAGTTGGTTAATGTTCCATTCTCATCTTGTGGGGACAACTTAATGGCTAAATACCCTTAATATCTCCTTCCTTCTGAAATTATTACTGAGTAAATATGCTCGCCCTGAAACGATCGTCTTGAAAGTTTAACGTTCGTTCATTTCATCAGTATACGTATATGATACCTTGTTTACCTTCGTTCTATTGTTTGTATGAAACTCGGCATTTGTCTTCATTTCTGTTATGAACTTTCTTTGTTTAGACCACTTAATCATTCGTGTATTCAACATTTAAAATAGCCACCATGTGCTGCTATTGAACTCATCGATGAAAAACATGGCTTACTACCGCTTTTTCAAAAAACTCGTCGTACACTTCTCTGGCTCCTCAGAGCAAACATCTTCCTTCTTCACGGGACGACGACGACTACTACTATGATGATGATGATGATGTCTCCAACCCTCCTCTCCTCACTCACATAGTCCACAGCAGTGCTATGGTTTACAGTTTCACACCAGTTGCACAATGGTTATCGCTGAAGGCTGAGTGACAATAAATCTCCTCGGTTCTTCATCCCACCTAGAAAACGAAGGAGCAGCACAGCAAACAAGGAAAGAAAAATGGAAACCAAAAAAACAAAACTATACGGAATATTCACCTCTCACAGCAGTGCTGTGGTTCGTACCTTCACCACCATCTGTGGTGTTTTTAGTTTGTTTGTTTTGTTTTTTTTCCTTTTTTTCTCTCCTCTTCTTTCCGTGAGACCTCTGTCAAGAGCTAGGGTAGTAGATCTCATATTTCTAGCACTCTCCTCAGTATCCGTGCAGTCCTCAGCTGTGCCTTGGTCTGTATAGTCTCGATCCTCCTTTTTGATCCCCATTTCTTCCCATCTCGTCTTCAGTGTCTTTAATACGGTTCCAAGTGCACCTTCTATCACTTGCACTACCGTACCTTTCATGTTCCACACCTTCATCAGCTCCCTTGCCAGCTCCTGTTATTTTCTCGGTTTTCCACTCTCTTCCCTATTTACCATATGATCTGCAAGCACAGCCATGTCTATCATTTAGTAGGTTCTCCTCTTCTTGTCCACGATCACAATGTCCAGTCTTCTCGCTTGGATGGGGTAGTCAGTTTGGATGTCAAAGTTCCAAAGTAATTCGTGACCTCCATTCTCCAGGGTTGTCTCCGGTTAGTACAGGTACCACTTTCCTGCATGGTTATATCCCATTCGTTTGCTTCGTTCCCAGTGCATTACTGCTCCAACTCTATCGTGTCTTCGTTTATACTCCTTCTGTGCTAGTTGACCACATTCACTAGTCATGTGGTTTATGGTCTCATCTCTTTCACCACTAAGGCGGCACTTGCTGTTTGTACGTGTTCTATCGATTTTTGTTTTGATATAGTTTGTCCTGATGCATTTGTTTTGTACTGCTATGATGAGCGATTCTGTTTCTCTTTTCAGGTTTCCTTTGTATAGCCATAGCCATGATCTCTCCTCTGCAACATCCTGTACCTGTCTTTTGAATATTCCGTATAGTTTTTTTTTTCGGTTTCCATTTTTCTTTCCTTGTTTGCTGTGCTGCTCCTTCATTTTCTACTTTTTTGTTGTTTGTCTCGCTGCTTCAGGCGCTCTTCATAACGTCTTCACTGTTTGCTTGCACAGACTTTTCTAATCCTGTTTTGGTCCTTTGGATACAGTCCTCTATGCTGATAACTCCTCAGTCACCTTCTTTCCTCTTCACAAACAGTTTATCTGGGTTATCTCTGTTGTGTAAGGCCTTGTGTATTGTAATGAGTTTTCTTGTTAGCCAGTCGATTGACTGGAGTTCTTCTGTCCATCCTACGAATGGTCCTGTGTATCTTACTGCAGCTTATGTTTTCATTCCCTTTATCAGATTCCTGCTCTTTAGTTGGGCCTCTAATCTTTTCCACATCCTCCTAAGGTATTCCTTTCTTGTTTTCTCCTTCATTTCTTCCCGTTTTATAGCATCACATTCAAGAACTCTTATGTATATGTATCAGTCTTGTGTGGACAATGTTCTAATCTTTTCGTTGTCCGGTAGTTCGATTCCTACTGCTGCTGTGTGCACGCCAACCTTTGTACATTACCATTGGTGAGTATTTATCTATTTCAAACTCCATCTCAATATCATCACTGTATTCCTTCACTTTGTTGAACAATGTTTCCAGCTCCACCCCCGTTCTTTGCGAATAGTTTTGTGTCGTCCACGTCCATTAAGTGCTTAACTTTTCCCTTTGCTTAGGAGAATTGGTATCATTTGCTGTTTTTCAGGATTCTGTTGAGTGGTATCATAGTTAGAACAAATAGTAGTGGGGACAGAGTCTCCCCAGAAGATTCCCCTTTTATATTTACGTCTACTGAGATTTCTCCTGTAGCTGTCAATTCTACTTTCCAGTTTTTCATAGAATTGGCAATGAATCTCACCACTGGTTTGCTGATTTTGAATATTCTCGGGTTTTCGAGTATCCAGCTGTCGTTTGCATTTTCATGGTCCATCCATCCCATTGCAAAGTTCTTTTTCCTTTTTCTTACTTCTTTTAAGATCATCTAATCAATGTCGAGTAAGTCATTCGCCCTTTGGTTTCTCTCCTGCATCCTTTATGTTCTTCTGATAATAGTCATTTTCTTTCCATGGATATATGTATATTCCCTGCTATCTGTTTGGTCAAATTTTTCACGTTAGTGGTAGGCACGTGATTGGTCTATAATTGCTTGCCTGGCTCTCCTTTTCATTGTTCTTTTGAATGAGGTTGGATCTGCCTCTGGTCATCCATTCTGGGACCTCGGTGCTGATGCCTTCCAGTTGTTTGTTTGTTGTTGTTTTTTTGTTGTTTTTTTTTTTGCTGTTGTTGTTGTTTTTTTGTGTTTCAATGTTTCAATTGTGTTTATTCATTACTATTGGTTCTCCGTCGTCTATGTCCTGCTATTTTCATGCTATCTAACCATTCCGAGGCTTCCTTGCGTCTTTTTGGGTGTCCCCATGTGCTATTTCAGAGGTTCTTCGTCTCCGCAGCATCTGGCTTTATCTTCTGTTTTCTTTCTCTGTTTAGATCTTGATAAAACATTCTCTCTTTGTTTTGGAATGTGCTGTTCCGTGTTCATTGAGCAGTTCTGTGACTATTTGTCTTTAGTCTTGCTTCTTAGACTAGTCTTCTCTGGTATATCTCTTCCACTACCTCGGGGACACCTTTTTGTCTTATCCTGTATTTGTCCCACAGTCTTACACGTGGTCTGTCCATGTATGGTACGTTTTTCAATAGTCCTTCATCTCTCTGAAGTTGGGAGATCTGTCTTTCTAGTCTCGTTTCTCTGTTGGGGTTTTTACTCCTGTTATTTGGGGTTCTTCCTTGTGTTGTAAAGAGCTCTGTTACTATTTATGCTCCAACGTAGATTAGGTTGTTGAGCTCTGTTACGCCGTTTGTTTCAATATGCTGTTGGAGGCAGTTGACGTTTTAGGTTCTTCCTGTCCTTGTCCCTAAGAGTTGGCAGTGTTTTTTTGTTTTTTTTCTTCTCGCATTATTTCTCTGAAAGTCAGTATCTGGGCTTTTTCTTCTTCCATTGAGGTGTCAGCGTCTCTTTTTGGTGTAAGCCTTTGTTCAGGGATTTTCTTTTGGGGGGGATTTGTTCCCATTTTTATCGTTTATTATGTTGATTTTATTGAGTAGTTCCTCTTTGGGTAAGCCATTTTCTTCTTTTTTTCTATTTTATTGCTATTCTCTTGTTGTTCTATCTCTCTGAGAGCCATTTGTTTTTCAGAGTTTATTTCACTTGATCAGCCAGGCTCTGGTTTGATATCTCCGCGATGGGCTTTTCCTTCCATATTTTTTGAGTATTCGTTCCCTATAGCACTGCACAGATGGCTTGAGTCTGAAGTAGCAATACATTATTAACCTGCTGTCCTCTTTTCTTCATTTTCTCTTTTTGTTCTGGCTAACTGCTGCTCGGTGACGGCCGTGTCCTTTCTGGTTGCTATTAGCAGAGCATGAGCTTGGTTTTGGCCAACAGTTGCTTAGTAACGACCCTGTCCCCACTGAAGGCCATTAAAGGTGCATGAACTGGAGTTTTAGCCTGCAGTCATGAGATGACGACCAGGTCCCTTCTGGTGATTAATAAGGGAGTACCTGCCAGTCATGATACACAAATTTGTACCCCATTATTTGCAATTAATTGATTTGGTTGTACTGTCATTTTTTGTTTTTGGTGCTTTGAGTTAGCACCGGACCTTGGTGGATTGGTTAAGACTGATGTCATTAGGTGGGCAAGAAGCGATCAGCGATCCTCCCCCTCCCTGTAAACTTGTTAGTACGTCAAAATTTGAAAAGGGTGGGCGATTTGTACGAGAGAGGAAACGAATTCAATTGAATATTCACTTGGAAAAGTAGGTCCTGTTGACATTAGTTTTGCATAAGAAAATTTGATTTTTACATCAAAGAATTTTACACTAGCTTCTAACTTGTTCCGGTTTAATTGATGCGTGTTTAGGTGTCGAACAGTGAGGGCACATTTTACCAAAACACGACATTTGGAAATCGGAGGTCGTGTAGATTACATAGAGGGAACTTTTATTTTCCACCTTTAGGGGTCAAACTCAAGTCAGAACTTTTATTTCTTACTTTTAGGTTGTAGAAATCGATAAAGAACAGGGTATAGGGGATTTCTTTTTCGCTTTTAGGGTCAAAATGGAAGGGGAAGATTTTGTTAGACTTCCAGACTTTGAGGGTTTTATCACTTTCGGGAGTCAAAATCGTTTGTGTTTATTTTTAGGGTCGAAATCTAGTGAAAAATTTCCTTTCATTTTCAGGGGTCAGAATCGAGGGAGATTTTTTCCACATCAAGGGGGCAAAATTAGAGTACAATTTTCCCTCAATCTCACAGGTCGAAATTGATGAGAATTTCATTTGGGGGGTATTTTTTCATTTTTGGTTGTTAAAATCGAGGGGAAATTTCTCTTTTCTTGACCAAAATCAGAAGAGAACGTCTATTTTCATTTTTAGTGGTAAAAATCAAGTAGAATTTCCAATTCACTTCCCAAGGGATTTTCCTCCCTTTTTTTTACTTCTAGGTTCAAAATCGTGGAGGAAGAGTTTTTCACTCATAGAGATCAAAATCGAGGGGAAGACCTTTTTTCAATTTTAGGGGACAAAATTGAAAGAGAACTTTTATTTTTATTTTTTATGTGTCAAAATCGAGGGGGATTTTTTTCGATTTTTAGGTGACGAAATCGAGAAGCTTCTCTTTATCACATTCAAAAGTCGGGATCGAAATGGAACCTCTTTTCACTTCTGAGAGGCAAAATAAAGAGACAAATTATTTTTACTTTCAGGGATCAAAATCAAGGAAGATATTATCTTTTACTTAAGGGTTGACATCGAGACGGAATGTTTTTTTCCATTTTTATGCTCCAAATCGAGGGTAAATTTGTCTTTTCAATTCATGTGGTCAAATTCTAGAAGGACTTTTATTTTCACTTTTTGGGGGTCAAACTCAAGGGTTATTTTTTTCTCTTTTACTAGTCAAAATCGAGGAGTAACTTTTCCCTTTTTAAATATTACACCCCCCCCCACACACACACTTTAACATTACAATACTCCAAAGCCCCTTTCACTGTATATAGTGCTCGCTATACTTTTACTGATTAATTAAATACGAAACCCTTCTTTTAGCGAGATATCGAAAACGTCCTTTCCTACGACAACGCTTATAAAAGCCCTGGGTGCACATGGTCAGATGCTCATTGGCACTGGCACTCCTAGCTGGTTACGCTTTAAGCCCCGACACTCGTTGTCAGCAACTCTCTCTCTCCTTCCTCCTCCCGGTATCATTTCGCCGACCTTCCGGTCGATCCTATCTTAACCTTTTTTTCACCGTGACCTATCTCTGTACTAACTTTACCCATCCTCTTCACCAATGTCGAGGCACTTCACATACACAGAGCTCCACACGTGCTCCAAACGCGTATACACGTCTCACTCTTTTGAATGAAATGGCAATACTTTTTACTATCCGATAGTCACGACGATCTCTCCTAATTCTCTTTACTTCGGGAATCATGCGTAGATAAAACTCTGTGTTCTCTGTCTTTCAAGGTCTGTCTGTTGAGTGTCTACCAACGTCAGAGAATAGCCCCCAAATCACACACACAACTTGACAGTTTGGTACACTCACTGAACCCGGTCTCTATATTCATTCTTTGGTACGCTCCAAGCCATATGGATTCAAAAGCAGTTCAGACACCTCCGCTTCGACTCCGATGCCTGTATTATCAATGCCAATAAAGCACCCACCTTTCACTATTACTTCTCATCCCTTTACGCGATCGATCTAATCAATGTTATCATTACGTGTTTTTCATTTTCATTCGTTGTCATTGATGTTCTTGTATTAAATGTACGTTTTATTTGTCCATGCAAATATTTGGATGTGTTCCTTTTTATTTTGTTTCAACACTGTGTCTATGTTCATACTTGGCGTGCATTCTCTTCGTACATCTCCTTCCCCGCTTCCACATTTCCGGTGATGTCGACGCTCCCGACAAATCACATGGAAGCAAATTCCTTTGTCTCCTATATCTTTGCACTACCCATTCCTCAACCTGAATTACTAGAACTATCCCGAACCATACTATCTATAAACCGACCACTTACCAACCAAAATATATCCCACAAAATTACATTTTTTTTTTACATTAGCCCCATTTCTTTTTCAAATAGTGTGAAGTGTTTTTGAAATTAATGTTTTCTATTCGTTATATATATTGTTTCGACTGGATTATAATGGAATTATTGAAAAAGTCACACAACCGAAAGACTTTTGTTCTAGTCTGGAGAAAAAAGTGGGTCTGTACGTTTGTGTGTTACCAAACTAGGATGATATAGCACCAAAACTGTACGGAGCTACCGTATTTTCTATATTAGATGCCAAAGTGGTTTCCACCAAATTTCGTTAGAAAAAACAACTTTCATTACTCCTTTTGGGAGCTATTGTATTAAATGATTACCTTTTGACATCACATCGGCTCCGGAAGTATTCCAGCGTCGCATGACCGAAATACTAGAGAATTTGGGCGGAGGAGAAGTCATTATTGACGATATTTTGATGTACGGTAAATACATAGCAGAATGTGATGAGATGTTGAAGAAGCTTCAAAAATATCAAACTAGCAGGAATGAGCCAGTCGAGAATATGTGGATACTATACCTGCGTCTGATAGAAAACTTCAAGAAATGCAAGAAGTCACACTTGCCAACCTTATTTTCCGTAAGGTGATTACTTTTAACCATTAATGGATGGCCAGCGAAAGAACAAAGTATGAAGGAATATGTTGAACCTTATTTTCCTAATTAGAATGTGTCATTGGCATATGAAGAATAATCTTTCTATCAGGATAGAGTTGTGATCTCGAAAGAATTAAGAGCTGAAATCATTGACTCAGTGGTCATATGGGTCTGAACAAATGTAAGGCGTGGTCTGATTCTTCGGTGCAGCGAACAGGTATATCCCCCCCCCCAAAAAAAACAGGACATAGTTAAAAACAAAAAAAATGTGATTTTTGTAATCAGCACCGTCCTGCAAATCGATATGAACCTCTCAAACAAACAACTTTACCAGAAAGATGATGTCAAAGAATTGGCAATGGTTTGTGTACGTGTAATAGGCTGCAGTATGTATTTGTTATTGACTACTTTTCACGGTACTTGGGAATAGTACATATCGGTTTAGTAAC
The DNA here is from genome assembly GCA_963457665.1 of Thysanoteuthis rhombus. Taxonomy (NCBI): domain Eukaryota; kingdom Metazoa; phylum Mollusca; class Cephalopoda; order Oegopsida; family Thysanoteuthidae; genus Thysanoteuthis; species Thysanoteuthis major. The sequence goes on from OY735198.1 coordinate 50,050,268, forward strand.
CAGTGCCAAAGTAATAGGAAAATTGAAAAGAACATTTTGCTAGGTGGGGTTTCCCGAATGAAGTTGTCAGCGACAATGGTGGTCAGTTTGCGAGCTCATCTTCCAGAGATTTTGCCGAAAAATATGGATTTATCCAAATCACCACTAGCTCCCAATTTCGACAAGCAAATGGAGAGGCGGAAAGCAGTGTGAAAATAGCTAGAATACTTCTGAAACAGCCTGATATTTTCCTTGCTCTGCTGGCATACAGAAGAACTCTTACGTCGGCCAGAGAAGCAAGTCCTGCAGAATCAATAATGAGAAAGAACATAAGAACCACACTTCCTAACTACTCTGACAAACCGGAACCTAAACAACCTGACTTGATGGAAGTCAGAGAAAAGGGATGAAAATCAGAAGTCAAGGATGAAAAAGAAATATGATATAACTCATGTTGTTTGTTCATTCCACCCACTTGAAGTTGGTGATCAAGTGAGATTCAAAACTGATCAAGAAAAATTATGGGACACTATAGGTGTAATAAAAATGATTGATTTAAGAAATAGAAATACATTCTGCAAACGAGGTACGGAAATCTCCAGCAAAATAGAAAACATATCTTATTTGGGGGAACAAGAACACATTTGTATAATTTCTAGATTGGATTCAAAAGGACTGTATGATGAGATCAAATACCGTGAATTTACCCTCAAATGATACACCTCAAACAAGGAAAGGCCATACAGTCCGGAAACCATGACATTTTAAGGATGATGTTTAAATTTGAAAAAAAAATAATAATAATCAATTAAAAACAAAGGGGAAAAAAAATTCTGGTGATAAAGATTGTGTTGTGATAACTTGAAAAGGTAGGTGTTTCGTCAGACAGTTACACCAACAGAATAATGTTTAAAATTGATTGGTTGTTGTTGTTAACGGAAGTTTTTGAATATATATATATACATGTGTGTGTGTGTGTAATGAGTAAAAATAATGACTCAATGGTTCATTGCAAATTGAACATACTGTTTTGCTTAAAAGGGATTTTCAAAAGAATGGTTGAGAGGTAATCTCTTTCACCTTTCATATCCATTCAGAAATTCCAACTCCGCCTACTCATTTGAGCTGTCTGATCAACTGTATAAAAGTCATTGGTCAACCCGGCTTAGCTGCCTAGCGGTCAGCTATAGGATTGAAAATTGAGGGAGGGAGGAAGCAAGATCTGATATTTTTTGGTTTTACTATACTGATATTGATTTAGTTCCATTTCTACTATTTTCCCCATTCAATTTGGTTTATCTTACTTCGTAAACTTTTTCCGGTTTTAACTATTTATTTTTATTAATTTGTATTTTCCTTAAATCGCTCAATTTGTTATTTGTATATTTCAATTTTCTTTTCAATTTTTTGAATTTAGTTTTTACTCAAGTCATGTTCATCAGCAGCAGCCTTTTAGCGTCCGTCGTTGGACATGGACCTTACCCAAGATTCGCGAGACCTCTCTATCATGGACATTGCAGAACCTATACTTTCTGAATTTATCTAGCTCGTCATGCCATCTTACTTTCTGTCGGCCACAATTTCATACATGATCTTTGGGGATCCACATATTTGCCATTTGAATTTTCAAAGGGTTTCTATTATATCTCAGACTCTCGTCTTTTCTGTAACACACTATGCTGTCATGATCTCTCCGTGTAAGGTTGAGCATGATTCTCTCATGTGCACGTTGCATGGTTCTCAGTTTGAGGGTCAATCTTTTGCTTAGGTTCCATGTTCCAGCTCCATAGATGACTATTGGTAGAATGCATTGGTTGTATACCCTTCTTTTTAGGACTAGTGGGAATAGTGTATTCTTGTAAGTCGAGCTTACTCTACTGAAAACTTGCCAACTCAGTGTGATTTTTTTGCTTTATCTCTTCGTCTTATGATGACTTCGTGGCTGTCCTAGGGAGATGTAGTGTTCTACATTCACCAGCTCTGCGAATTTGATTTCGATCGTTGTCTTTGTTGCACCCACTTTTTATCATTATGATTTCAGTATAGCGCTAGGTCCTTAATTAAGCCTGCTATTACATTTGCCGAAGGCTTGCCATCCCAAAGTGATTCTTCGCTTGATTTCCTCCTCTTTTGAGGGTCTCATGGAGATTCGTTGTCCTAGGTAGATGTAGTGGTCTACCTTGCCGAGTTTTGCATCTTCTATCTTGACAGTTATGTTCTTATTCTCAACATGATTATTGCACATGATTTTTATTTTACTGAAGTTCATGTGTAGGCCGACGATAGTCTCTTATGGAGCTAAAACATGGAACCTAACTAAGAGACAGATCTACAAGCTGAGAAGTATGCAACGTGCGCATGAGAGAATCATGTTCAACCTTACATGGAGAGATCACAAGACAGTACAGTATATAAGGAAGAAAACAGGTGTTCGTGACATCATAGAAACTATTAAAAATCTCAAATGGCATTGGGCAGGCCATGTTGCAAGAATGAAAGACAACCGATGGCCCTCACGTCTCACTGCATGGATCCCCAGAGATCACATAAGAAACCGAGGCCGACAGAACACATGATGGAGAGATGAACTGGACAGATTTAGGAAATACTGCCTCTGCGACGCCTATGATAAAGAATTGTGGCGAATCCTGGAGAAGGTCTATGTCCAACGACGGACGTTAAAAGAGTGATGATGATGATGATGATGATGATGATGATGATGATGATGATGATGATGATTACATTTGCAACCAAAATTTAGGTCAACCCTGACCCCCCCCCTACTCTTTTTTAAGTCTGCACTTCACACCTACCTGAAAGTGAACCAATGTTGTACCTATACACGCAGGTCATAATTAAATGGACATGACGGATCCTGGATCGTCGTTAAATTTTTTTAACACTAAATTTTCCAGGATAACTTTTTTTTCCATTTATTACCAGTTATTTCCAACACGGAAGTAAATTCACGGTTTCACAGCTGTGATTTCATGGAGGAATTTTTTGGTATATATCCGGGGCAATGAATATGACAGATTTTTTTTTTTTTTTTTTTTTTTTTTTTTTTTGCTGCACCTACTTTTTGCTATAGCACCGATGTGATTTCGTGAGTTTTTTTTTCGGTGTGTCAGAGCCTGGCTTCTTACAGAGAGCCGATTATTTTCCAAAATACGGATTTTGTGTGTATGTGTGGGTTGTAGGCAGTTCTATTTATGATGTGACTATATTACTGAACTGGGCCCTCTATTTAGGTCCATCGTGTGTAACTACAGCTCTGAAGTATTTAGATTATCAATTTTTACATCATACAGAAATTAATTCCGTTAAAAACATTTTTTGCGGAAGAGGGGTATTAAAGATTTAACCATACTTTTGAACTAGATCTTCTCTTAAGGTGTATCGAACAAAACTACGCGTGTGAAGTATTTGGTCAAAATGAACTAAACTATTTTTCTAAAAAACGATTTTTTTCTTTCGGTGCAGGCTCTTATTTACGATGCATCTAAATAGCTTTATCGGACCATTTCTTTCTGTCTATTGTACAGCTATAAAATATTGTGCTAAGTTCCCTTCAATCCATTGAAATTCATTTTTCCTAAACACTTTTTGCGGTATGGAGTTTCAACAATCTAATTACACTGCTAAATTGACCCTCATTTACATCTATAGTACGAAAATACGGCTTTTAAGTAATTAGGTTAATTGCCTTCATTTCACTGAAAAAAATATTTTCTAAAACACGATTTTTTTAGGATAAAGAGAAAAATGCCAATGACCCAACCATGTTCCTTGCCTTTGTTGTGTCTCCATTTTGTCTTTATTTATTTTTTCGTTCACTTCACTAACAGGTTGAGTTTTTCAATAAAAAGAAAATGCTGATATGTATCTTGGAAATTGAGGAATGCAACACATTTCAATTAATCTCTTTGATCTTATCTCCTATCTGTGGATTTGTTTCTTACTAGTTCAATAACAACAAGAAAATTATTTCTTTCCTTTTCATTTCGTAGTTGCATGAACGAACTTGACACGGTCATCTGAGTAAAATTATTGCTTTAAAATGGATTTTATTGATTCAACTATTGGAAGTTGATATTCATGTACCTAAAATCTATTCAAGCTAGTCTAAACTCTGTTTATTGAGGCTTGAAAATCTAGAAGAAAAAAAGATTCAGTGGTCAGAAATTCTACTAGATTTTACCGACAGAATACGACTATCAAACATACAATTTATATATATATATATATATATATATATATATATATATATATATATATATATATATATATATATATGCGTGTATGTGTGCGATTGCTGGCGTAACACTTTTCATTGGGCACACAGATATTACACACTGATCCATATTCACACGATTTCCCACGAGAACGAAATGTGACACTAGGTCGGTTTAATGAGGGTTTCCGCACAGAAAGCTAAAAAAGAATGATTCAGTCCCCCGCAACTGGTGTTGCAAAGGCGCCAGGGCAAACCCAACCCTTGTCTTTTGGTGCAATGGGACGATGCTGCCCTGGGCTTACTGAACCCTGAGACTGGGCAGATTTATTTTTTGAGGCCACAGGGCGAATCCTCGGCCCTTGCGCTTAGCGGAACCGAGCCTCAGTAAGCCATCATCGGCCACGGCATTGCAAAGGTGCTGAAATGCTGCTGCTGGTGAAGCCAGTAAAATAGTGAATGATGACCCCCCACCCCCACCACAAAAAAATTACAATTCTCCGATAGTTGATTTTGATGCATCAACTGCGAATGACAGAAATTCCCCATGGCTAAATCAATAAGATTTCCGTTTTAATATGATTGATGGCAACTTACTTCTATGTATGAATCAAGGCTTCATCAGGCAATGAACAACTTGCAATGGATTACTGGCAATGGACACTCTTTGCCATCAGCCACAGTTAATGGGTTCATAAACAGAATTAATTTGAGAGGATCAGAAAAAAAAACCCTCTTCTTCGCTTCCTATGAACCAAATATTAACCAGACTGACCAATTAACTAAGTTCAGAGAAGGAGTTGCAATGCCAGAATGTGAGTAAATTCTCTGAACAGACGACCGCAGTGTTGGTTTCTGTTGAGGACAGCGACTAACGAAGCTAATCAGCTTCCAACACAGATTGAGAAGTACTTGCAAACGCTATTCCAGTTCGTCTTTTATGTCTTAAAGCTTTTGTATGTGTCGCCGATAAGGATAACTGGAAAAAATCAAAATCAAATCTGCAGTTAGTTCACCAAATGTCTCTGTCTGTCTATCATCGCATAAGTCAAAGACGGCTACAACTATGGCCACCAAATTTTCTATGGTTACTAATTGGACCCAGGGCATATTTTTAACATACTAATTTTTTAAGTCCAATTTTTCAGCGAAAGGTTCGATTTACAATGCAAATATAATGTCAAACTGGGGCCCTACCTTTGTAGATAAATTTAATCGAAACTTAATCATCCCGTTTAACAATATAAAGTAGACATATAGAAAAAATAATGGTCGTATAATGGGTTTTCTGCTTATTATAAATAATTCAGGTCAGGTAACTAAAATAGTTGCGTTTTTCCCACTAGCGTTGAGATCAATAAAAACTCAGAATTTTAAATGCTCATTCTAAGGCAAGCAAGCTTCCTCCACCTACAAATTTGGTGCAATTCGACCTTCTGTCGTACTTAGCTAAGTTTGATAGATATTCGATAAATATCAATTAGGGTATAATTATTTTAGGAAGTTTGCGACCCCATTATATACAGTAGAATTGAATAAGTAAACCGTAGATTAATTAGATTATCCCTCAATATGGAGGAATTATTGAATTATATATATATATATATATATATATATATATATGTGTGTGTGTGTGTGTGTGTGTGTGTGTTGCAGGTGTGAGTGTACTAATATTTGAGCCTTTTGTTTGATAGTTTATTTATTCTTACCTCTTCTTCGCTAAAACTACGAAGCCTATCGACGTAATATTGTACATGTTGATTGAGAAGAGATCAACTTACCACATAGGCTACATGAGATTGACCCTGAAGGTTATTGGAGGTTACCTAAGGCCATTTCCTGGTCAATCTTTAGAGCTGTTGACCAACATTCTGCACTAAGGATGTTGGAATTGTATGACGCATCTTCCCAAAGCGAAGATAGCAATCTATGTGACGTTGACTTCGGAGGTTATTCAAGGTCACTAGAGGTCATTTTTTATTAGAACCACGATTTAGCATTTATGAAAGTGAAATTGGGCATAGAGGTTCAACCCTTTAAGGCGAAGGTATTATGCAATATGGAGTTGACCTCTGATGTCATGTGACGTCACCGGAGGTCATTTCGTGCCAATTCTGAGTACTGGACCAAATTGAACATATGGGTGGATCTTCTCATATCAATGGCGTCAGGCTATGTGAGGTTGATTTTGGAGATCAGTCAAGGTCAACAGAGGTCTCATTTCTGGTAGCCAATTTTCCTAGTTCTTAGCCACAATTTTGCGCTTATGAAACAAGAAATTTGTATAGAGATAGATTCTTTCACGGCCAAAGTATTTAGGAATGTGATTTTGACATCGGTTGCTGGCCACAATGTTGTTTATTATAGGATACACAAATTTTGCAAGGAGTTACATCTTCACACGGCAAAAGTTATAGGCAATGTGAGGTTGATGCTGGGGGTCACTAGAGATCACCTTAGGTAATATCTGGAAATTGTAACAAGGTGCAAGGATAATCTCTCGAGATCAGTAGCGTTTGCCTAACTTCTCCATACTTTTCCCATCGACAGCTCTGAATTGGTTGTTCTAGGATTAGATCCCCAATCAAATTTTTCATGCTCGGGAGAATAGTTTTCTCATTCGCTGTGTTTTGTAAGAAGGAATATATCAAAGGAGATAATTTTCTCCTTAATGTTTAGTTATATTTCAAATACCCCCCCCCCCACACACACACACCTCTGAATAACGCTGGGTATCCTTGGTAGGCTACAATATATATATATATATATATATATATATATATATATATATATATATATATTGTAGGCTACAATATATATATATATATATATATATATATATATATATATATATTGTAGCCTACCAAGGATATATATATATATATATATATATATATATATATATATATATATATATATATATATATATATATATTGTGTCATCCACAGACAGCTGTTTCGATGTATTACATCTCTTCAGTGTGGCTATAGACTTTCCATTCACTGATCCCGTACCGCGAGGCAGGATTGGAACCTTCGCTTCAGATCTGGAGACCAATATCCTACCTCTGAGCTACGGAACTGGACAGTCAGTAAGGCTGAATTGAAGCGATATATTCATTTTACACATAAATCCTCCATCCACTAGAATGCTCTATTCCTATGGAAAAGCATTGCATATATACATGGGTTTCAATTCTGCCTCGTGGTACTGGACGGAATAAAGTCTATAGCCACACCGAAGAGATGTAATACATCGAAACAGCTGTCTATGGATGATACAATATATATATATATATATATATATATATATATATATATATATATATATATATACATATATCATAAACAAGATACAAAGGTCACGAATAACATGTTTGAAGACTTCCTGGAAGTTACTCCGAGGGAGCCAACAAATCAAAAAAGGGAAGACACTTGGACCAGATAACATCATCATCAATCTACACAAAAAGCTGGTAGAGTCATGGCTAGTAAACTATTCAACTTATGCCTAAAACTATACAACTTATGCTTTTGTATCAGAAGGTTCCCACTGATAAAATTCGGTGTGTGCTTTGAAGGGGGCGTTGATGTTATCATTCAGCTGAGTAGGAGGGAAAGGGCTTATAAGTTAGTGAGAGACTAATCACAGAGGAATAAACGACAAAGTTTTCTCATTTAAAAATGCTACACTATTTATTGATGTATTCGAATTTTAAGCAAATAAGAGAAATGATTTTTTGTAATGTGTAATGAATACCAAGTATTTTCAGGGTGTAAATTAATGCTTGTAATCAAGGTGTTTAACTCGCAATTAGTTGTTATAAACACATGTTTGTTTGTTTTTTTTTGTTTTTGTTTATGTTTTTTTTTCTGGACTGTCCTGTCATCTCTTGGCTTCCCTTGAATAAATAGTTTTTTCTTTGTTTTTGTTTTTGTTTTTTAACTTTAGGCCTTTTTCTTGGAATTCTCGCCTATTATGATAAAGGGGCAGGGAGTAATTTCGAAAAAAAACTTGTTCAATTTGCCTTATTTCGGCAATTCCAGGAAGAATGTTTAGCCTCCGGCGAATTCTCAGTTGTGTCTCCAAATTTAGTAATTATTTTTGTGGTAAACAGACAAATGAAAGAAGGAAAATAGGAGAGAAAGAAAGAGTGTGTGTAGCATGTTAAACAAGGCGGATAAGAGGGGATGATATGAGAGAGAAAGGAGAAATATGACAGAGAGCTAGGGGGTTGTCGATTTTGCGCAGTCAAAAAGGGAGCAAATGGTTGATGTAGAACGAGGGATGTTATGGAGAAAGCGGAGAAATGAGAAGATTTGTTTATTTGGAGCAGTCAAAGAAGGGGATCGTAATTTTTTTGTTTTTTGTTTAACCAAACCGAAATAACAATAATGTGAAAAGGACATGGTTAAAAAAAAAGTTGCTGTTTTTTTTTTCGTTCAATTTGACTTGATTATTTATGTAATCTATTATCTATTATGCAATTATACCAGTGGTCACCAACCTGGATTCTTACAAGCCAAAAGGATGTGCAAAAAATTTTCTGGGTTCGTGAAGAAGAGGGGGTTCCGACAGAATTCATCAGCAAAGTCTGATCGAGAAGCTTAACCGAAATTTCATATATTAGGTAAAGCATTAGAATATTACATAAACATCTCGATTTTGACAAAAAAATTCCGAATTTCAAAAATCTCAAGACGCTTATTCTTTGATTGACGTAAGAAAAAGACAAACAGGAAGAGAGAAGGAAAGACGCTACTGAAGAGGTAAACTAGGGAAGTAACCAGAGACCGCATGCCTCTACCAACAATATTTTCGGGGGAAGTAATCGCGCATGGATTCGCCTCAAAATATAATCACTCCTTGCGTAGCCTTACTGTCAATCCTTCCACAAAATCCCATTGAAATTCATTGAGAGCTTTTGGAGATATCATGTCGACAGACATGAACTTCTGGCAATATTGTGTTAACATAACTACGACGTATACAAATCTGATCACTTCTCCCTTAGCCTAATGTCCACAAAACTTCATTGAAATTCATTGAGAGCTTTCGGGGATATCGGGTCGACAGACCTGAACTTCTGTGGATATCACGTTTTGTGAACAAATAAATACGATGTATAAAGTTTTAATTCCCTTTCTTTTGGCTATTATCCATAAAACTTCATTGAAATTCATCGAGAGCTTCCAGGGATATCGTATTGACAGACATGAACTTCTGTCGAAATTATGTTGTCTGAACATAAAACTACGACGTAGAGAAATTCAATCACTCCTTCCGTTGACTATAGTTCACAAAACTTCATTGAAATTCATTGAGAGCTTTTGGGATAATGGGTGGACAGACATGTGCGTATACATAAAGATATGAAACAAAAAACAGAACAATATCTCTCAATCAAAAAAATTCCTTGATCCGCTAAAATTTAACCGCTTCATCCTTTCCACAAAATTTGATTGAAATCCATTGAGTACTTTCGGAAGTACCGTGAGGGCAGACGACTGAATACAAATACCTCTCCAACTTTGGCTGCCGTGTATATTGCAATATAAAAAGTTCCAGGCTTCACACCCAAACAAGAAAGCAATTACAACAATTCTGTCGCTGAATGTCAACATCCAATCTTGTTTTAGGCCTTTTTAATGCAAGTTTCTACCAATGGTAAGAATTTGGTAATGAGATCTAGTAGTATGGGGGTTGTAGTGAATTCAAATTATCCAAAGTGACCATATCGGTCAGTATATAATAAGTAAAAACAATTGCATTTCTCGTCCTTAGGTAGAAATCATTACGTCAAATATTAGCCTTGAAATAGAGCCAATTGACGTCACTTCCTCTAGACCCTAAAATAGTCCCCAGGTTTCCGCTAATCCCCTATGCTATAAAAGTAACTGATTTTCGTCTGTTTGTCTCTGTCTATGTCTCTGTCTCTCTCTCTCTCTGTCTCTCTCTACTGATTTCACTCACTCCTTTTGTAGGAATTCGGATCACGTGGTCTATTGGATCGTGTGAGACCGTGGTCCATTTCTGTGACTGTTGAGCCAAAATATAAGTACAGATACCTCAGACTTATAACTTCCCGGCTTGTGACCATCCGTATGTACGACCGAAATACGTATATGTAAAGAATTCATGTAGATATAAAGGTTACACTCCTAGATCAAAAAAATATTAGTAAACATGGAAATGTGCCTGGTATATATGATACACACAATGATTAAATGTGATGGGTTAAATTTTAAATTTCAAGACAGTGAATTCTATGTCTGGTGACGGTGTTGAGTACAAAAAGTTATAAAACACTTTTGATTTCGTAAACTGAAAAAAGAATCAAAATAAATCTAAAATAGATTTAAAGAAAAAAATCAAATGAAATTATGATTAAAGAAAAAAATGAAATAAAAATTGAAAACAAAACCGATTTGCCAAGCACGCGTCTCAATTGCACTTCATTTTCCTATTAAACCTTTAAAAAATGGCAAGCAAAAGGAAAAGCACACCATCAGCTAATACAACTGACAAGAAACCGAAGAAGACACTCAATTTGCAAATAAAAAAGAAAATTATTACCCAATTTAAAGAAGGAAAAAAAGTTAATGTAATCGCACAAGATTGGCAGTTGTCCCATTCAACTACAAAAAAATGGAAGCAATTTTAGTGCCTCACACCCACTTACTGAAAATTAGTGCGAAATTTAATACGAAACTAACCAACTATTCAATACATAGCACTATTTACGAAAACATTTACGTCACTTCCTTCTGCCTCCTGGCTATAAAAGTCCTAACGTCCCTTTATCAGTGCTCATTTCACAACGTGTATCCCCGGTCGTAAGATTAGTTAACTTCCTTTATTCTTTTTTTTTGTATTCTAACTCTATAATCAATTAGTGGTTCCTTTCTCTTTCCGATGCATGCTCATTTTTTTACCTTGACTTATATCACGTATAACTGTGCAATTTTTTCCATGGCTTTGAAACTTCTTAATCCAATATTTTCACACCCTGCGTTTTCGGCGAAAGCATTTGTCTATCATATCATTGCCTTGATTGTATTCCCATCTGGTGTCTGGACTACGTGTTCCTATCAAAAGCAAGATGACCACCGTCAGTGGTTGTTTACATCGATTGCCTTTCACAATTGTAAGACTTGAATCCGTACACGTTGGAACTTTCATCAAATATGGGATCTACAATTTTTTAAAAAATGCTATTGCTGCAGATTGAAGATCGAATTCATAAAACGTGCACACGTGAAAACGTGAACATCCCCTCCCTTACATTCAAAAATCCAATGATCACACTATGTCTGTTCATTGCAGATCCAACCGCAAATCGTTGATGAATCAGGCATCGTTTGAAGACTGGTCTTTGAACTGTTTTATTCCTAGTGTTCAGCAATATTGCGTAGAAAAAACGCTTCATTAAAGATTATTCACTTTTAGATGATGCCCAAGGATACGCTCCTCATTTAAGGATAACATTTTCATAACGCCTAAATCCAGCTTTGATGAGATCTAAACTTAAAGGTCTAGTCTCGCTATTAAATACACATACGTACTGTTATATCTAATCTATTGTCGCTTCTATACAGGGTGAACCTATGTGTATCTCTATAGGATTTTTAGTTATAGATTTTAGAGTCCTATATTGTGGGGGGGGGGACAATGACAGTCGTAGTGGAAGATGGAGTCCATGCAGCCATTGCTACGTCTTGAGATTGCCGACAAACGGAGAGAGTTTGATGAAGACAGAAGCAGATAGTCGGCCTTATTTGACTCAGATGTGAATATCCGGTAACCATACTGCCTTTGTTTGTTCTACGTTCCATTTTTTAATGAATGGACACAAGAGATTAAGCAAAAAGTCCATGAAATAAGGAATAAAAGATGCAGGTTTTTTAGACGAACTATAAAACGTACGTATAATAATTCAACAAATTGGGCACTTACATAAAATTCAGTCTATACCTTTTGGATGATTGTATCATAACAGGAAAGGAGTCATGAAGATGAAAAGATGATCTAAGATAGAATCAAGATTGTAGCTAGATTGATGGGAAGGGAGGTGTGAAGAATCTAGCCGTTGCCGTGAATTTACGAGGAGAAGATACTGAAGTGTATTGTTTCCCTAATGTATGGTTACTTCGAAGATAAAAACGTAATTATTGGAAACGGGTTTTCAGAGTTTTGCCACACGCAGAGTTTCTGAGACGGTGAGGCCATCACGTTCTGATCGTCGAGTAAACTTGTGGGTCGCTTCTCAACACCGATGAATACAGATGACAGAAAGATGTACTAGTAGTTGAAGTTTCGAAAGAATACAAATTATTCATGAATTTTACGCTAAAATACATTAATAATTCATTCACGCAGGACAGGAACGTTGATACGCGTTAGGCTAAAGAAAAAGTACGTTCACAATTCTCAGCAAGATGTACGAGATAGATCTCAACATCAGTGAACTGAAACCGGTAATGTTTGCGACGGTGATTGGTCCCAACAAATCATACCACCCAGGAGGCTAGGGCATTAACCGGCCCTTGCAAACCTGATTACAACTCGGCTAGGAAGCTGGGAGTGAGCTATGATTAACGGAAGTTAATGCCCTTGTAGACAGGCGTTAGATAACGTGACATCATTTGGCTAGCTTTGAGGTTTCGTAGTTTAAACTATATAATCGTATTTATCCTTGTATTAATTTCAACTAGAAATATGATAGGGTTACCACATATCCAGTACGGAATGGACCATTATCAAGGATGGATAGTTGTGTACGTCCATGTTACCAGCCCTTACGGGATGTAATTAATCCTAACTCAACTGACTTTATTGTTAGCAGGTGATATGTTATTCTTGCACATTGGTCACTGTTAATAAGGAAAGGTCAGACTCTAATCAGTATGTGTTAATATTGAAGAGTGTGAACAGTTTTTTTTCTGAACGATTGTGCGCTGATGTTTTTTTTTCTGCCAGTGCATCCCCTCCAAAACAAAATCAAGCAAACTGGTTGGCATTCTGCGTGTCCGTTGTGGTCGCCCAGTTTCGTTGGCTGCTTTTGTTCTGGGGGCTGCAACAATCGTGATGCTGCTTGATTCATCGTGGTGTGTGTCTGTTCTACCCGTGACAGTTCTTGGGGCTTCTGATAGTTTTGGACTATGACTGATATCGAGGTACTCGTTTCTCGCTGCCTTTTCTCGTTCAAACTGTGCTTGAAGCTTGTGATCAACGTGCGGCTCTATGAACTACAAAAAGTATTCTACGGAGAAAGACTCCAATACCACGGAGAATTGCTCATAATCAGGTATGGTCGAATCAATTTGTGAGATTGCCCGGATAGAAAATAAGGCTAAGAAAAAATGCTACCCCAATATTGACATCAAATTTGACATCTATCAAGATCTAGATGTCAGTTGTAAATAACATTTCCATCTTTGCAGCTATAAACCAATTGACATAAAGTTCACCATTTACACAATCTTGCACGTGAAAATAGTCCAAGTAACAAAAATTCATTCCACACTCTGCACGATGCGAACTTTGAAAGAATTGGTCTGTCTAATGTCACCTGTAAGAGTGAAATTTCCTCCCAGAATGAGTCACGAAATAGTAGGAGGTTCTAAAGGTTCCAGCAGGTCTATGACTATCATCCTGGTGTCAAAGTTAATTATTTGCCACCTAACACAACCTCTATTATTCAGCCGACGCAATGCAATCTCTACTTTTAAAGCTTATTAACGCAAGTCATAGCAGTAACAAATAATCAGGAAATAGCATTGCGCGATTATTGGAAAGGTTACAGCATACTTGCGAGCGCCACGAATATCGCAGCAGCATGGGAGGATGTGGTTAAAACATGCATGAACAGAATTTGGAAAGAATGTCGCAAACACACCTTTAAAGGCTTCGATAAAGAAGATCTGCTTGGTAAAATTAATGCGAAGATTGGGGATTTTGCAATATCTCTTGAGTTAGAAGCTGAAGTGGAAAATGTGGAAGAATTATTAGATTGTCAATCGAAGAGATTGACGAACGAAGAGTTAATTGAAATAGAAGCAGGAAGAGTTTTGGAGGGAAAGACAGAAGAAGAGAAAGAAAGAGGTTCTTGCATTTTTGGGCATCCTTAGGACTTCTAGTCAACATTTCTGGGCGATAACATAAAAAATAGACAGTGGTAATTATAAAGTGCCACTGCTACTAACAACATTAATAGCATCAATACTACAAATACAATTACATTCCTTCAATGTGATGTCATTCACATTTCTCTGTGACGTAGTATTCTTTAACTGGATAGAAGTGTGTCTCTTGTCTTGTCTTAATCTTCCATTACAGTCGAATCGCGAATCGTCAAAACCTTGTCCATCAACATATAGAACTGCTCTATTAACCAACTCGATCGCAACTCATTGTATTTCTTTTGGTACATAAGGGCGGTATGTAATCATACGTGGGTGAGAGCGAGCAGTCATCTTGCTCGTCGCTGATTCATTTTACTGTCCTTTACCAATGTATCATAACGCACAGGGCCGGACACATGGGTAGTCCAGTGGGGCCATTCGACCCGGGCCTACGATTTTGAAGGGGGGTAAACTCCAGACAATTTGTTCATATTTTTGAATAGCTGACTCAAAAAAATGACGGAGTAGTAGATATATACATGGTTTTTGAATTATAAAAGAACGCCCCCCCCCTGTCTAAAAATAAATCAAGCGTCGCCGTTGTTACATTTTTGTTACAATAGTCCGACTGTGTTTCTTACCTCTCTGTGACCAACCTACCCAGCCCGACTCTCTGGAGATTGATCAAAGAGATCGACACGCGCAGCTGATTGGTGTTGTCAATTTCTACTGGGACGTGTGTGGAAAAAAGGATGCGGTTCTTTTTTTTTTTTAATAATATAATCAATTCATATGCTTACTCACACACTCTCCGCCCTCTCGCTCTCTCTCTCTACGTCTCTTCCACTTTCTCACTTTCCCTATCTAATTCCAAATAAGCATATCATGAACTTGAAAAAAAAAACGAAAAAGGATTTCGCAAACAACGAATAGGTTAAGTGGTATCAGAACAGATTATTGACAGAAATGACACGACGAAGTCGACGATTTGTGATAGATATCATTATTAGCCTATTAGCGTCCGTCGTTGGACATAGACCTTCCCCAAGATTCCCCAGACCCCTCTATCAAGGGCATCGCAGACCCTGTACTTCCTGAATTTATCTAGGACATCACAACATCTTACTTTCTGTTGGCCACAGTTTTGCATATGATCTCTGTTGATCCACGTTGTGTGTTGAGATGTCCAGCGGTTGTCTGACATTCTTGCAACAGGTCCAGCCCATTACCGTTTGAATTTTCTAAGGGTTTCTATGATATCTCAGAGTCCCAGCTTTTCTCTAATTTACTGTGCTATCACATGATCTCTTCATGTTGAACTGCGCATGATTCTCTCATGTGAATGTTGCATGGTTCTTTTGGTTAGGTCCCATGTTTCAGCTCCATAGGTGACTATTGATAAGATACATTGGTTGTGTACCGTTCTTTTTCAGACTAGTGAGGTTGTTTTTGAAAGTCGAGCTTAATCTACCGAAAGCTTGCCAACCTAGTGTGATTATTTGCTTTATTTATCCTTCTTTTGATTATATCATGGAGACTCGCTGTCCTAGGTAGATGCAGCGGTCTACTTTCTCCAGCTCTGCATTTTCAATTTCGATTGTTGTGTCTCTGTCTCCAACGTGTTTGCTGTACATGACATTTGTTTTGCTGAAGTCTATGTGGAGGCCATCTTTCTCGTCTGCCTCATTTAGTTCGTCTAGCATTATTTGGAGATCGTGAAAGTTCTCACCAAATTAGACGATGTCAGCAAATCTGAGGTTACTTAGGTATTCGACGTCTCTCCTGATTTCTTTGTGTTCCCATTTTTGGTTTTGGAAGATCATCTTACAGCAGGCTGTGAAGAGTTTGTATAAGCAGGTATCACCTTGTCTCTATTCTTTTCTGGCTGAAAGAGCACGGAGTTTTTATGTAGCCTGATGAAGGAACTGCTGTGTCGGTTGATATGTTGTCCTACTCTGACATATACGGGGTCTAGAACTTGTTGTATTATTGTACTGAAGGGGATTTCCACTGAATTGAAGGCCTTTTGAAAGTCGACAAATGCTACTGCTATTAGCATTTTACATTTGCTCGCTTTCTCTTTTAGTTTGGTTGTTGGTTGAGTAGCTTTATCTGAAGCCAGCGTGTTCCTGTAGTTGGTTTTTATCTAGCATCTTGCTGACTTGGTTGGAGATCACTATTGTGAAGATTTGTAGATGCAGTACAGTGAGTTTATTGGCCTGTAGTTGTTGAGGTCTTTCGGGTTTCCTTTTTTTGTATAACAGCATCATGATTGTGATATTCCATAGACTTTGTTTGAAGCATAAGTTGAATAGGACGGATAGTTTCCCAGTGATGACTTTTCAAGTCGATCGACGGTGATGTTGTCGGGTCCAAGGGCCTTTCCTTTCTCTGTTTTTTTGATGGCTTGCTTCACTTCCTGTGGATTAACTTCTGGAGAAATCCTCAGAATGATTACTCTTTTCTGATCATTTCTCTGCGTCTTTTCTTAGGTGGAATAGAAGTTTTTGTAAAATTCCTGGGCACTTTCGACGATTCGGTCCCTATCTGTTGTCAGTTTTCAATTTGCTTCGAGCACACTAGTCATTAGCTTTCTTCCTATGCTGATAGATTTTCCAATGGGTTGAATCCTCTACCCTTTTCAAGAATGCTTTCAATGACTGCTGTCACGTATTTTCTCGTGTCTTCTCTTTCTTTCTTTTGGGTGGTTCTACTCAGCTCTATCTATTCTGTTGGTAGTGGTGGTTGCTTGAGGCTCCTGCGTTTTTTGTTGTTTTTTTTTGTTTTTTTTGTTGTTTTTTCATGGGATGTTTGTTTTCTTCTGGGAGTTTGCTTATAGTTATTATGCTATTTGGTTTAAACATACTGTTGACTCCAATTAAGGAGGTTGTTATATTTGTTACTGAGCTCGTTGCTGTTCTCTTCTAGTTCGGTGAGGAATTCATAACTGTTTTTTCTGTTCTGGCTTGAATGATTGGGTGAGTTTTTTTTTTTAACGGTAAGTGGTTGTAGTTTGGTGCTGAATATTTTTTCTGCGTTCTAGCTTGGTGATAATTTAAATTTTGCGTCTAATCATTCTGTGGTCCTTTTCTACAATGACTTGATTTATGACATGTATATCTTTAACGACGTCGCTCTTGTCCGCTAAGATGTAGTTTATTTCGTTCTTTGCTTCCTGATTGGGACACCCCCGAGTTCTTTTTCTATTGGCTTTCTGTTTAAAGAAGGTGTTAATGATTTTGAACCCCTTTGCTGTCGCAAAATTTACAAACTCTTCACATCTCTCGCTCCGTTATTTGCATCCGGACTTCCCGATACACTTTTCAATGCCTTGTCCTACTTGGGCGTTGAAGTCTCTCATAATGGTCTTCAGGTATGCAAAATTGGCTAGAAGGTCAAACACTAATTAGGCCTTCGTATATTAGAAGTAAAGGCTTAAATGTTCAGCCCTCTAGCTTTATTGGTGCAGCCTATACGCGTCATTAATATAGCCAGCCATATCAACTTGAAAATTGAAGAAAGCTATGTTGACAATTTTGGTGACAGTTTTGGTTCACGGTTTCTAATAATTGAATTAAAGTCAAGAGCACCAAATATTACTCATATAAAGTTATGGGTCTAATTTAATGAGAATCTATTCGGCTATGACAGGAAGTATTATTTACAGTTATTTCATTCTGTTCTCAAAGTCTAAAAGAACACATTAAATGCAAACTTTTCAACTGTTTTTTTCCATAAAAAAGTAGATAAAAAGAAACCAGTCTTCAATAGCCGGACACATCTTGGTCAACTTTTGCTCCAAACAGAGACTTTTTATTTAAATTTTTATTTTAAAAAAGGGCCATAACAATATTGTATCAAGTGGCTAATTCTCGTCGGGGTGAACTCCGCTACCTGTAGTTTTCAACACTGTTTCGCTCAGCGTTCTGTTTGCTACTTCTACCGTCTCACTGACAGGAACTGTCATAAACAAACGTTTAAAGGCTAGTGACTGTTTTTCGTTGCTAATAGTCAGATTTTACTGACATTTTTCTTTTGTCATACTTCTTATCAATGAATGCTATATCATTCTTGCATTTTTTGTAAGTGAATTCTTTCGCAAATCATTGAGCACTCTATTCTTACTTGCATTTTTCTGCAATTTCTATTTATCGCCAAATTTTCAGGTACCGAAAGTTCGTCTTGCAACGGGGGTATTTGTAACAGGCCGTCACAAACTGCTAGAAATAGCTTGTAAACAACTTTTTACCGTGTCTGAATTGATCAAAGCTGAGATTTCATATAATTTCCATCAAGTTTTGAGTTATGAACCTTACAGCGTATTTAGAAGAAAAATGTAGATACGTTTTCTCACAAAATTGTAAGTAGCTAGCTTCCAAATCACCCTCACATCAATCAAAATAAAATTGGAAAGAAACCGAATCAAAGTCATTTTGGTCGAAATCTGTTAGAGTGTCTCTGCTCGGTGCAGAGGCTGTGCGTTCGATATAAATTTAAAAACGTAGACGATCCCAGCCCGCACCATTTTGTGTCTACCCATCTACAGTTAACGTCAATGTAAAATATCATTGCATGAAACCTCATTTCTTGATGTGCTCATTCAAATAATCATCTTTACTTTCAGTATACATTTTTTTACACTAGCTCTATCACTTTTAACATTGCTTTAAAATATGTTACATCATTTTTGTTCGGCAACTAGCATGAAGATATCTTCTTATTGACAACTCTTTAGTATATAATAAAATACGTTTCGGATTGGAAGATATTGGAGTCATAAATTGTGGAGGAGTAATGATAAAAGTTGTGGTTCAGTGTAGCGAAGAGATTTTAGTAGTTGCAGAGGACAAAAGGGGTCTGTCCCACCTGTTTACCACCACACGCTCACGTCACGAAAGGAGTTCAAATGGACGATGGAAGTGGCCATCTTGTTCAGATTAAAACATCCGGTCGCCATGTTTGTTCTTTCTTAGAAGCAAGAACTCAACGCACCATGTATAAATATGAACACGGAGATTAAACAGAGTTCGAAAATGAAATAATGATAAATGCAAATATCAAGACAAACAAATAGGACGTACATTTAATGAGTTGACAAACAAGACAGCTACAAGATTTACTTTCAAAGCTGAAAAGGAATAATATGAATACTGAAGATCGATCGAGTGAGAGCAGGTCTATTTAGAATAGTTTACTGCATAGCTATTTTTAGTAGGAATAGTTATATATGTAATATATAGTCTAGCAGGAATAGTAAAAAAAGATGGACAGATAGGTGTCCGAGCGAATAGGAAGCATCTGTGTTTATCTAGCCGTTGTGGCTACAATATGCAGAATTTCTGAAAGCGGTTGTTTTCTTAAGAGCTGGTCATTTCCAAGACCCGAATAACTTTTTTGTATGGGATATTCGGCGTCATGCCCTAAGTCTAAACTTGTGTGGCAATTTATGATCGCTGAAAGCAAGCTTGGGCCATTCTCAACGTGGGAAACGCACAACAGAAAGACTATTGAAAAAAACAAAAAACACATGGGAGTTAACCCATGTGTGCTTCCTGAAGTAAGGAGAATTACAAGACGGAAGACATCTGTGACTGTTATGTCATCCCACGGACGTATTAAGACATGTTATGCATAAAACGCTTAGTGTTTGTCTATAATTGTAGTAACAAGAGCTACCAACTCAGTACGAAAGAAAGGCCCTCAAGCTTTTCTGCTTTTGGGCAGCTCAATATAGAATGAAATATCTTATTTTCTCCCGTGGGCGGAATACTGGAGTGCTAGATACCGATTCTCCGACAATAGACAAAGAGTTTGATAAAATAATAGAACAGATGCAGAAGATGTAGAACAGTGGTTCTCAACCAGGGGGTGCCCACCCCCTCTCGGTAGGAGTGAAAATTCCAAGGTAGAGGTGTGAGCTTGCGAGAAAAAGTAGGAATTCCTCTCATTATTTATTCTCCTCATAAGCGTTTCAAAACACTTAATATAGTGATAAACATTATATATTCGGAAAAAAAATTCATTGAATTGCAGTACCCATTTCAAATCAATTATTTGGTCGAAGTTGTGGGGGGCGTGGAGGCAACTACCAACGCCGGGGTGCGACGGTAAAAAGATCAAGATCTATTGATGTAGAGAAAATATAGTTTCATTCAGAAATTTCGACATAGTAATTGTTAGGCTTAGCTTAGTCTTGCACAAGGATAAATGAGGGAGGCGCCAATGTTCCAAATGGGAAGGGCTTGTCTGTTTTGAAAAGAAGCATTCTAGATCCTAATTTCTACAACTTGGTGGTTTGTGAGAAAGGGATAATTTTAGGGTTACCTAAATTCAATATATATATATATATATATATATATATATATATATATATATATATATATATATATATATATATATATATACAAAGTACCGTTCCGGTTAATTTTAGATTACAAACAGATGATCAGAATGGAAATGGAAATGAACGCAGCTCCATCTTCCAAACAATGCAAGGTCACACCCACCCGCTACCATAGCACCACATCACTACTTGTATCCAGGATAGACGGAGTTCTAATTTTATCTGTTGTCATGTCAAGACAAAAATGTCAAACACGGTTTTGTGATTTTATTGAATAGATTGGGCTGTTCTATTCAAGGGGATAAGAACAAAAACGAAGAAAAGGTACTAAATAGGTTCTCAAGGTCACGGCATTCAAAATACACGAAGGAAGGTCAAAATATTGTTTTAGAATCAATGAAGAAGAAGACAATAGTCCGAAACTGTATTAAAAACAGAACTAGAGACAATACAGGAAGCCCGAAAAATACATCGACCGAATCGCTGTAAAAAAACAATATAGATATAGACAATAGTGAAAAGAATATGAGAAATAACGAGAAGACTTCATCTTATGACTTCAGAAAACAACCTATCGACTGTTTGATTACTTCGATTATCACCTTTCTTTCTTCTTAGTAGTGTAAATATTTATATTACCAGCTTATTTCTAATAAAGAATACACTATGATTATGATTATTTTCTATTCTATGACTATTTTTCGTCTATATCTTAATTTATAAGTTGCATAGCTCGGACTGTTTACTCTTCAACAGTAAGCAAACAATTGGAAAATAAAGAATAAATTTTACGTGAGATTTGAACTCACGCCCTTCATGAAGGGAGCACAGTTTATGCCTGCGAGCCCTACCGATTGAGCGACCAAGACGCAACCAGGAGGTAGAAGTCCAAATGGCAACCTAAACCCACCCTTCATTCGGCTTCACTTGCAATAACAAAGCAACTGATGAATAAGTATGAACGTATAAAAAGTAAAAAGAGAAAAGCTTAAAAAAATAAGAATAATGATTCGTAATACTTATTCTAAAAGATTTTTTTCAAATACACTTGTTGTTAACCAAGGGAATCTTTCAATTCATCTATTCCTCCCCATTGACGTTTGCAATAAATATTGCCAATGGCTGGCCTACCCTAACTTTCTTTAAAGCAGTAACCATACGATGTAGGTCTATATTTTGCTCTGTAACATTTGTCAGGGGTGATAACTATCAAATGCTAATAACAGAATAGTCTCCCTGATTGATTTATTTTGCAAATGCCTATGTAATACAGGTTCATTCGGATGGTGCTTTTTTTGTCCTGACCACTCCCTGCCATTCCCTGCCAATTCTTGATACTACTAGTTCCCAAACGAACTCCCGGTCATTCTCTATCACACGTTTCATTAACGTTTGAGAACTAGTAGTGCGAGAAATGATGAGTTGTTTTTGCATCTAAATATTTCATTAACGTATGGCAGGGAGTGGCAGGGTTGAAAAATACTGCCGATGGCTGCTAAATTATTTAAACTAAACTGAATACCTGCTCTGCGTATTAAATTGCTGTATAAAAAAAGATTAATAGATACATGGTAATTGGATAGTGTTGACTTCATTTTATTTTTGAAAAGCGTTAATGTATCCTACCGAGAGTCACCTATTCAGCTGAAACATGGAACCTAACCAAAAGATTGACCCTCAAACAGAGCAATGTGCAAAGGAGAGAATCATGCTCATTTTCACAAGGAGAGAATAGAAGACAGCACAGTACATCAGAGAAAATCCGAGATATCATAGAAATCATTAGAAAACTAATATGGCAATGGGATGGGCCGGTTGCAAGAATAACCGACAACTGCTGTACATCACGACTGACTCACAACATGGATCCCTAGAGATCGGGGGCAAGGCTGTGGCCGTCAGAAAGCAAGACGAGCGTGACGAGCTAGATAAAGTCAAAAAGTACTGGCATGATGAAGGGGTCTAGCGAATCTTGGGAAAGACCCATGTCCAACGACGGGCGCTAACAAACTGGTGATGAAGATGATGATACTTGTGACTCCCAGAATTTTATTTTTACGATCTCTGTAAAACGTTGAATGTATATATACACCGCTCTCAAGATTCGTTTAAACGAACCTAGGTAAAAAAAAAATAAATATGTATATTTTAAAATGTTTTTTTCCTATGTAGAATGAATCGCTTAGACTGAATCTGACCTTCGTTTCTGCCGGGAATTTTTCGTAAGAAAAATTAACTTCAAAGCGAGAAATGAATGAATTAGCTCTAAATTGGGTGATCGATTTAAACGTCATGCGTTTCTTCTTTTATTTAATTAAAACCTCTTTTTAAGAATATTTTTACTTCGAAAGTGAGGAGATTAAAACCATCGAAAATATACTCATAAAGTGTACTTCATGAAAGAAATTGTACTATACTAAAATAGCACCATCCAACAATGGGGACTAGGCAAAATGACTCAAACCAACGGAAAATGAACACTGCTGGAACTTTTTTTCTTTTTTGATTTCATCTTATTTTTCCAACGCGTTTGTTTCCATAGCAACGACGTCACATTACATTACGGACGCTTCTGAAGTGAGGGATCAATTTACCTGAAAGTTATATTATAAATTGAACCCCTTTAAAACCATATTTTGCAGTTAATTCTTCTTCAAATTTTCTTTAAAAAAGATAAATAAACCTAACACGGGCTCACATCTTTGCCTTAAGAAAATTTCATGGAACTATGTTGCGTTGTTGTTTTTTTTCGGTAGGCGAGTACGAACGGATAGGCGGACTGACAGACGGACATTAGGTGTATTATAACAATAAAACACTGCCGTCAATGGGTAAACCAATGATAATAATAATAATAATGATGATGATGATGATGATGATGATGATGATGATGATGATGATGATGTTAACAGTGACCCAAAAGAGGAAGGGAAATGAAAGCGGAAACGTAAACCACCGCACTAGCATGATAGGCGAAGGAGAGAAGAGATGTTGGCCGAAGACCTGAGGAGACTTATTGTCACTCAGCCTTCAGCTATGACCACTGGGCAACCGGTGTGAAACTGTAAACCACAGTATTACTGTGGCCTGTGAGTACTAGCAGAGAAGTGCCAGAGACTTGAAGGGACTTGCTGTCACTCAAGCTCCAGCGGTTACCACCAGGCAACTGGAGTGAAATTGCAAATAAAAATAATAATGATGATGATGATGATGATGAACGCAGTGGGGCGGGAGACAGTCGCGAAGCTGAGCGATAGAAGCCATGGGATTAATTTAAAATGTTGATAATTAAGCCATTTAAGTGACGATACTGTTGAGGGCAATCACGTGTACATCGGCTGATAGCGATTAGTAACTCGGGGGAAGCTGTCGTTTTCCAATCCATTAAATCCAGTGAAGAGCGGGGAGGTGGGGGGGCTATCAGATTCAGTTGGCAAACATAATTGCCGAGGATCTCTATCCACCTCTGTCCTTCTCCCCCTCGCCGTATGCATCTTGCCTCTATCGACTGCAGCCACGACACAGCGAGTAACATAATACGCAATACATTTACTAGTGCGAAAAAAAAAAGTATGAAAAAGGTATTTACAGGTAAACGTCGTGTTAAATCTAGTTTCTACAATTTTAACCTTTAACAATCTACGGTATTATAATCCACTTGACATGATAACATTTGTCAAGGGAAATAACTATTGAATGCTAATCATAGAGTAGTTTCCCTTA
This sequence comes from Thysanoteuthis rhombus, assembly GCA_963457665.1. Classification (NCBI taxonomy): domain Eukaryota; kingdom Metazoa; phylum Mollusca; class Cephalopoda; order Oegopsida; family Thysanoteuthidae; genus Thysanoteuthis; species Thysanoteuthis major. The sequence goes on from OY735198.1 coordinate 50,074,672, forward strand.
CAGATTTAATTTTGCGATTGCTTGTAAAACCGGATTTCGTCCTGGTTGAACATGGAAAAAAAATACTGAGAAACATTATGTTTATGACATTTTTAAGGACACTGCAGTAGCAAAATCATTGATCACTGTCGTTTTTTGACGGCAAGGATAAAGTGGAAATTCGATAATTCTTCTTAAATTCACACATCCTGGCGAGGGAAGTACATATTCTGATATACTATTCCGCAGATGTACAACTCTACTGCTAAAGAAGAACTTCCTGATATTTAATCTACATCTCCCACTGTTTGTTCATCACTTCCTCTGCGGCCACAGTGATGAACATACTAAAATGGTTTATTTTGTTTATTTGTAAAACCATCCCCTATCTCAGCGTGTTATGAATGTGCACGTCTATATGCATGTGTGTGTGTGTGTGTGTGTGTGTGTGTGTATGTGTGTGTGTGTGTGTGTGTGTGTGTATGTGTGTGCGCGCGTGCGCACGTATATCGGAGTCAAAGAAGGTAGTGGTGAGAAATCATCGTGGTTCAGCGCTGATCACGTGATAGAACCGTGCGGGTCTGTTTTGCAGCTTTTGAATCACGTGACTTGATAGTGGACATTCCTAGAAAATACGTAGCATACACTCTCACACTCACTAGTTTTTGCCACCTTCGTTATGTGAAGAGGAGGGACACCTTGCTGGCGGCCCCATGCCCGGGGCACACATATGAGGTGGGTCAGGGGTCCTCCCCCATGAGATTTTGAATTCCAGACACTTCATTTCCCCAGTATTCTGTTGACATTTTAAGCAACAATTAGTACTTTCATGCATCTGCTCTTAACATGAATGTTGAGGAAATGAAGAGTTTATACGAGTGAAGTACATCTGCATCAATTATTTTGATGATTAAAACATCAGATCACTGACGAGGCCAAAATGTTGGTCTCTCAACTAAACTATTTGGTATATTTGGAAGAGGCATGAACCCATAGATAAAGTCGGAAATTGCAAATGAACATAGAGGCCACATTGGATGACTGAACAATATATCTATTTGGTGAACATTTACGTTAAAAGTTCAATTCTACGTTGCAATTAATGAAAATTAGTTCGTTTTTTCATAATAGTTTTTACTTTTCTCTTTCTAAAAAAAACACAAGAAAACAAGAAAAAAATTGATGCATTTGAAAAAATTTAAATTACATTTTATGATAGAATGTCGAGGATTTATAGAGTTTCATGAGTCTGCCTTCGTACACTCATTAGGGTTCTGTATCATTTACTCCGACTCTCGAATCCCTGAATGTTCATTTGCCGGACGCCAATAGATCGATTCTGAATTCCCCGAAAGACAAAGAGAAACAACTTGATGCTTTCTTCATACGTTTTTTTAAATTTTTTTATTTTGCGAAAAAACGTTTCCGTCCATAATTTCGAACCAAAGGGAAAGAAAGGAGCGTTGATGATTACATCATTAAAGGGTAGCGTTGTTAGAATGGAAAATAAAAAATAAAAAGGAGAATAAAAAGGAAGGAAGAGAGAAAGGGAGTGAGATAGAGGAAGAAAGTATTATCTATTTTCTATAACTTTGAAAAGTGTCATTAACAAACTGACATTTGTTCAATAAGCTTTAGTGCTGAGAATTTGAGGAATAATGGTTTAACATTTAATGAGACTTCATCTGTTAAAGGGAATTCTGTTAAATATAATGCATTTTACAGATTCAGTTTATGCATATACTGTATAAAAAAAGCAAAGGAAAAAAAGAAAATGTTTATGACGCTGATTTTTAAAAAATTGAACAAAATCAATTGGATATCTACGAAAGGTTGTTTTGGATTTTAGGTTTCAGGAAGAGGGATTATTTCATAATATAAACATAATGCGAAGTAGTCACATATTTTCCGTCATTTTTACGGAAAGATGGACGGAGGCACAGTTTACATGAGTTATCTCATTCTAGAATTGAAAAATTTGAATCCTTTTGATAATTTTTTCAGAGTTAGATTTGGGGCTGGGGTTAGGGCACAATGTAAGGAAATTGATTCCGATCGCAAAGTTTTACGACCTCGCTCACCCGCTGTTTAAAAAAAAATTTCGGTTAAATTTATTCAAAGCAATAACAATATAATTAACGATTTTGCTACTGTTAATCTTTCATTTTTTTCTCTTATTTCTACTCATTTGGCGCCATTTTTAACATTAATAAGACAAAGGTGTGAAACTTTACAATAAAATTCTAAAATTTTAGAATTTCTCCTTACTTTTGCGCTATTTTTCAAACCCGAAGAGAAATTATTCATGGAAGTCATACTTCCGTAAAATTGTGGAAACTAAAGACCAGCTTAATCATTTAAGTTGGATAGTGAACAGAATCTTCTCCAAAATCCTTAAGAACTAAAAAGAAATGAGAATTATTGAAGGAAAAACAGAAGTAACATTTGAACCTGCCTCTTATAGGGTCTCAGTGGGGGTTCATTTTATTATGCAATTTTATGCTAAATTGGTAGTTTAGCTTGTTTTCGGAAATGTGTCCTTTTTCTATTGTTGCCCTATAAAGTATAAAAATAGGCTTCGAATAGGCTTCGAATAGTCTTCCTCTGATTTTCAAGGAATTCGGCGTACAGTTTGCCTTATAGTCAATTCTACTGACAGGACTAGCCTACACGTCTTCCATCTGTCATTCAGTCCTGTATTTGGATAGACTCTTTATTTCTTTTATCAAGGACAATTCGCCGACATTTTAAAAAATTGCAGGTCTGAGTCTCCGTTACCAATGCAACGATAACATTGAGGCATCGAGACAACAATCAGGGATGCCAAACCAGCCATTTTTCAACTAGATCTAGCTGATTTTTCCCTATTTGCTGGAAATCTGCAATTGCAGATAGCTGAAAATCTGTCCATTTTGCAAAAGATGATAAGTCGATACAATTTTATTTTATATTATCTAATATATTCAAAATATTCAGCCAGAAAGTTAGCTGAAAATGGGGAAAATTTAGCTGATTTCAGCCACTTTTGAAAGTCAGACAAAGCAAATCAAACAACATAGGAGAACGATTCATAATTTTTAATAATTTTCATTTTTTTTTCTACTCGAGATCGGTAAACCGAAGTTCAACCGAAACTTTGCTTTAAGGACATTTTTGGAGTCAAATACAATTTTTTTTAGCGAATCCACAACAAATCTAGTAAGTTTAGTAAATGTACAATTTTATCTATCATTTGTTCTGGAGTTTTAGAAAATAGTCATTATATCTGGTAATTGGGTTTTAATGAGCTAATAACATTCTAGCCATAAAGTTAGCCGAGTGGAAAGAAAAGGCCGATTTTAACCATTATTAGAAACAGTTTCAATCGAAAAAAAATCCAGTTTGAGTTGGCAACACAGAGAAGTATTAAATTGGAATGGCCGGCGAGTTGTCCGATTTAATACTTCTCCAGTGTTGCACTACGTCTTGTGAAACTTGGTTTCATCATTTCTCATGTCATTTCATCTGAAAACGTAGTGTGTGCAATAGAGTATGGTGTGTAAGGAAATCAGGACGAATCGCGTCTCGTATTCATTCAGTGCATTTTACTTTTCAGTACGGGATGATCCGGTACTGAAAAGTTTTGGGATGGGTGAAAACCCATCTGGCACACTCACACATATATACATGCACGATTGCTCTCTCTCTCTCTCTCTCTCTCTCTCTCTCTCTCTCTCACACACACACACACACACACACATACATACATACACTCCTACCCACCCCACGCATACATGCACACATTTTACTTATCAGAAGCTTATGCAAAAGTGTCAATTTACGTTCTATGATATGCCTATAACTTGACATTAGCAACCACCTTTGAAAACAAGAATCTTTCTGAGGATTTGATACGCTTTATCTAGAACTTATTTTTTTAGAAATTGGAAAATGAGTTGGGTTTTTTTTCTGAAAAGAATATAAAATACCGAAAAAACTAATCGCAGTACTACAGAGCATAAATTTTCACATCTGATTTGATTCGCTTTTGTATTGATACAGTTGCACTTAATGTATGCATTTCCTCTAAATTAGTAATTGGGAAGAGCTCGTTTCTCGGTCTTTCAAAGACAGCCAGACAGTCTGATGTAGAGCAACCGAATTCGGTATGCGTACTTATTGGACCCAGGGGAAGATTTTAATATAAAAAATTATAATGATATCGATCCTCTCTAGAAGAAGAAAAGCCATTTTCCCACAGCTTACGGAATGATTCTACGCAGCACACTGTCCATACCCATGGCCAGTGTCGCTGAAATCAATAATGTTTCTTACTAAGTATCTGTATCGATAGTGGAAATAAACGACCCAGTGGTTTGATGGAGAGATACCTAGTCTTGACCTCTGACTTGGTGTAGACGGATACTCCACCTAGTTTTGAAGAAGATTTCAAAATCAGACAAAAATGAAAATATCTACTCTTATAGCCTGCAACACCGATATACATTGACAGAACAAGCTCAGTCGGGATAATCCCAAATCTGTTTGATCGGCTGCATTGCGGTAGCAGTGATGTCCAATAAAGCTTTATCACCAACTACCTGAAAACCTGTCATAAGGGCGTTTTTCTTTTAGCTAGAAGTCGACTTTATGTGTATAAACAAAGAGAATAGACCTAGTTAACCTGATGGACATAAAGTATGAGTCCAGTTTAGCATTATACTTACTTCCGAACCCTTGCTGAAAACTTGAACGGTTTTGGAGTTTTCAAAAACTAATATACTAAAAACGCATCCCGTGATTGATCACAGCCACAGGAGTCCCTGAGTTATGTGATGTTAGACGGACGGACAGACATATGGTGAATTATAGTAAGATAAATGCTATTATGTTCGTGTAGCGTGTAGGTTCATGAACCATTTAGAACCGTGTCGAATATGCTGATCACCCCCAATTTCACCTGGAAACATAGATATCATTTCAGACCAATCGGTCTTTTCTCTTGGCCTGATAATTGAAAAAAAAACACAATTTGTACGTATTGAAACACCATCGGCTGCTTAATCATTGAAATTAAACCACCTTGTGTGAAGTTCAAACCGGAGAAAATAAGATTTTAAAAACAGGTCTGTTTAATGACTCAATGGAAACTGTTTGGTCACCAACATCTTTTGGCAGCATGCCAGGTTGGTGGTGATTAATGAAAACATCGGAAAATGGGTGATCAATGAATAAGTTACTTCTATCATCTTTTGTTGGACAGTGATCACTAAGAAGTTCCAATTTTCAAAAAGCAAGCGTGAATGCTACCGAACACAAAATGAGGGATCAATTTAGGATAAACTTACATTGCAAATCGAACTTTCCTCTCGAAACCTATTTGGGTAGGGGGTTAAATTTTTTTCTAGGCATAGTAAGAAGTAAATGAGCAAATCTTCTGCTCCCTAGATCCATTAGTGCGACCTCTACGCGTGATAGATACATACCTAGTGAGTGGAACGGGCTTAATGCAGGGTCAGTGAAGGCCAAAATATCATGCAATACAATTTCAAGGCAATGGCATGCATGGATTTGTCAGTTATTTGTTGAGAAACGACGAGCTTTTAAAAGAAAAACTCAGCTCCGAAACGTATGCCTAAATAAGCATCATATAATCAGATTATTTTAATGTAAAAGTTCACGAGCAGTTCCCATGAAAACACCACGGTTTGAAAAAAAATATTCAACTCGATAAGAAAGATGTGTGTTTTTTTTTATTTGTCACTTCGTCTATTTCTTATCTATCCATCATTATTTTTACTATATAATCCTTTCTTATTTTTTTTTCTTTTTCCCTTCCATTTTTCTCCACCCTCTATTTCGTTCGCTTCAACACTTAAATAACTTTAAATTCAGCGTTTTATTTTTCAACAAAATAATCTCTTGTCTGTCCCCTGACTACAATCTACAGTGAGTTGGGGGTTGCTGTGCCGGTGAAGGAATGGTGCACGGTAGTGACTGCTTTCCTGACTCCATCTATCTTTCCACATTCTTTACAGTGTAATCCTACAGCATGACATGGAAAATAGAGATGTTAGCAGTTACGCGTATTGATTATACAGATATCTTAAATTTTGCTTCCTTTCGAAATTTCCTCCATTGCAATTGATTTCAAAATTGATCGTCTTTCTCATACTTTTGCATCTGGTAAACCTATGGATAGTTATAGCTAAGTTTACATTTGTACAAATCTGGGAAATTCAGTGAGGTTCGAACTCACTATAGCTGCAGTGGCCTTGTGAGACTAGCTTTTTAACTACTATTCCACAGTGAGCAGTCTCTCAATACATTCTGAATTTTGCCAAAGTAACCCAACAAATATATTTTACTTGGACAGCTGACGTAGATATTTTCTTATTGATTCAAACCGTAACACCTCTGAGGCAGTAGTAACCGATTTGGGAGTTACTACCAACTGAAAATACCAAACAATATTCATATCAACGGTGTAATCTGGCCTTATTTGCATTCATGGATTGAAATGAATTTATTAATGCTTCCAATAAACAAACGCCCAATGTGAGATAGCTTGCCACCGGTTCGGCTTAATCCTACGCCGAAAGACTTCAAAAATGGTACCCAATGCCTCTCCGCTAAAAACCCATCACAAGGATTCGGATTGAGTGACTTCACGTAGCCAATTCATGTTGGATTCACCGGTTCTCGTGAGATCACTCAAGTTTGGCAACGTCTAGTCTGGTCAGTACCAAGACGGGGTACCATTGGGATACCAGGTGCCGCAAGCGAAACGGAGCTTCTATAGGTTTGGCAAGCCGTAAGTGGGTCTTACTAACCGTCTGTACCTAACCCGACGACACCCTCAATGAGAGTATAATGCATAAGCAGATAACGGTGATACATAGATACATACATACAGTACACTACCGTAGTGCTATGGTTATGATGTTTTCTTACAAACCGCTGACAGTGAATTCGTTTTTCACTGTTTCCTCATGAATATAAGTATCTACTATCTTACTTTGGATGGGCACATGAAACGATTATAGAGCGAAAATTCTCCAGATATTTACGAAGCCTAATTTCGTCTAGCACTGGGCTACAATGATAGGATTCTAAGTGTAGACTCTTGTCCGCGAGACTTGCTTGCTAACCATTGTTCTTCGGCTGGAACCTATCGCGAATTTTGTCTATACCTGGAGAAACATTTCTGGTGACGTATCAATCACGTATATATTAAAATGATTGCCGGCACCATATTTCCAGTTGAATAGCACTGTGTACATTATGATATTAATTGTACGCTAACAAGTGGAAATCATGATTCACACTCATGTACATTCCCCTGCACACAGACATTTCTTGTGAAATTTGCTGTCTATCCACAAGTTCACAGTCCTTTACCCATCATTAGTGCAAAACGGCCAACAAGTCCAAGTGCTGAAAGTTCAGCGGATACGTGAAGAAAAAGCATCACATTGGATGCCGGCAAACATTCCGGCGTGTGAGGTAAGTTTTTAAACCTGGTCGCACCAATGATCGGAACCATTATGAGAGACGCGGATAAAATAGAAGTTTCTTCCATAACGACCTCGTTGTTATCAGCAAAGAAGGCGATTCGTTCAAAGGGTACATTTTTTGGAAACATTGGAAGAGATGCTTGTTGTGTAGTTGGACATTGTAAGACAACGTAACATGCGAGTGAGTCGACTGATCATAATGGAAATCGCAAGAAGTATTTGCAGGCACTCACAATGAGATGGTGATAATTTAGAAGCATTCACAGGTAACAGGGGTCAGTTAGTTCATAACCTATAGAGCATCCGTGTTTCTAGTGTAGCTGCAAATGTTGACACCCACGCAAGGAATTTCACCCAGTATCATCGAGTATGGCAACTACGCTACCTAACTCGCATTCAATGTAGATAGCACGTCTTTTTAAGAATGTCATTCCGTAACTTTCATCTGCGAAGAAGAAAAAAAATGCTTCTGATTTCACAGGCAGAAAAGACCATTTAACCCTACTACTTGGCAAGAAGTCAGGATACTTCAAACTGAATCCAATGTTTGTGTATCATTTAAGAAAAAAAAAACAAACAAACGCCACAACCAATGAGGTGAATAGTAAAAATGCATCTGCTCGTGATTTTTGAAATCAGACAAGAAGACCCCACTGACAATATAAATTTTGACACAGTAGTTTGATCCATAGTTTTTTTTTCCAGCAGTGAAAAGATTCTGCAAAGAACATAACTTTGAGCCGAAGACATTGTTGGTGATTGATAATGCTTCTGGCCACCCCCAAAATCTCGACACCCTTCAGACCTACATTCCTGTTGAGGTAGATTACCTACCATCAAACGCCACTTCCTTACACCAACCCATGGATCTGGGTGTAATTTCTAATATTAAGACCCACTATGTTCATCGCTCTTTCAAACAACTCGGTAAAGAAACAGATGGCCAAGATAAACAATCTATCAGGGTCTTTGAAACTACTATATCATGAAGGTCATAGACAATATCAAACTTGCGTGCTATTGGGTAACAGAAAACTGTATGAACAGAGTCTGGAAAAAGCTATGACCAAAACGGCATGTAACGGCTTCCTGGACGTCGATAGAGAAATAAAGTAATAATAGTCATCACTGATATAATTGAACTGGCCAATGAAAGGAGAATGCAAAATGTCAACGCAGAAGAGTTAATCGAGTTTCATGGTAAGAGGTTATCTATCTAAGAACTGCAGGTGTTAGTACAGAAATGCACTCAGAATAAACATGAAGACCTTATTGTACATACGGTAACATCAGAAATAGATCTTACTGCTGAATTTCTCAGTTACAGCATCGCCGAGATTACGGAAATCATGGACCATATTACAGAAAATCGCCCTGGCTAGGAGCACAGCTGCAAGGCAAGGAGTCATGTTCGGGACATGATATATCCTGCTACCGTGAGTTGGTTCATGAGAGAAGACTCAAGAAAATTCAGACGACATGAGATGCATCCTTCGAAAAGCAACCGATGAGCAAGGGGGAATCACGGCCTGAGCCATCATCCCAGATATAACCTCTCTTTTAATGCTCACTGCTGCCTTTCAACTTAATTAATGGTGAATAGGCCTGTCTATTCGTAATCAAAGATAATTAACTCAACTTGTTCCATGATTTTTGATAATATAGATACAAATGAAATCTATTTATGTCTCGAGGTCCTCAGTTATAAATACAATTGTATGTATCTATGTTGAAAAGTCATTAGCTATTGGTGGTTCTCATAGTGAGTGAGGGAGAGTAGTGATGTAGTTGGAGTTAAGCGACTAGCAAGTTTTCTGAAATTTGATGAAAAGATACATGTAATAAATTTGGAACATAAATTGGTTTCAGTTATCTGCATTTATTTATCTATATTTCACCTGCAATAATTCATGAATTTTCTCTAAAAAGTCAATATTTTGAGCTAAAGGTCCTCATTGACTCTCTTTACATTATCAGTATTCTCTACCAACGGAGAGACATTTGTTTCTACTTTTTTCAGATGTAAGTTCGCATTATATAAACACTTAATTTTTTTAAAATCAAGTCAAGTTGGGCCCATGAAAGTAATCAAAAGTTGCCTCCCTTGCACAGCATCGGCCCCAATAGACATTGACCTTCATAAGGTCATTCCATGTTACCATTTTTCTTTAAACTTTGACACGAGTGACCGCCCTTGCGTTCAGGCTTGAACAAAATGCAAATGACGGCTAGTGCAACTGACCGTGTCTGACGAAGATGCTTTTTGCCCCCTTACTAAAAGCCCCTCCCCCCAAAGCATCAACTCCAGACAGCCAGACAATCACGGATTATTGACACTAATTACAGGTAACGACTGCAGAAACAAAAAATCAACCACAACCGATATTAGACAATGGCATGGACCGACGAGATAGGTGTTTTTCCGTTCCGATGAATAAAAAAATTATCACCTGAAGAAAGAAACAAGGAAATAAGAAATAAGATGATAATACAAAAAAGAAATTAGGAAATAAGAAATAAGATAATACGAGAAAGAAACAAGGAAATAAGAAAGCAGACAAAACATTGTCTCTAACTATTATAAACACTCAACACACACACACACATACACACACACACACACACACATTGCAATGCTCTTCCAACATGGAATGGAGCACTCTGGTGGACGAGGAATATATGCAATAAATAACTATATGGCTTAAATTCAACCTTACTGACCGTCCAGTTCCGTGGAGTAGAGAAGGAATACCAGCCTCCGGGTCTGAAGCTAAGGTTTCGATCCTACCTCGTGGTACTGGATGGGATAATGGATAGTCTATAGCCACACTGAAGAGAAACAGCTATCTGTAGATAACACAATAATATATATATATATATATGTATAACTTTTTCCTTTGCCAATATTGCATTTTGGACGACATTTTTCCATTTCCTTTGATACAATGATTTTTTTTAACGTTTTAATGGGAATTAGCTTGAAAAATCAATTGGAAACAAATATATTTTCCAACATCATTAATACTTTTATTGCAGAAACAAATGTTACAAAATGCTGTCAAAATATATACAAAGGAACTGGTTTTGAACTGAGTTTGTCCCTCTCGTTGTTTTCCTAAAAACGTTGATCTGGCAACCTTACAGAAGTGCCACCTAAGCTACAGATTTTGATTACTATGTATTAATTACAAACGATTAACTACAAACGTTTAATAAATATGTACGACAGGAAATCCCCAGTTCACCTTTTGTGAACGTTAAAGAATAGCATAATTCTAAATAGAGGTCAGTTAGGTCAACAGTTGGGAACGGCTGGAAACATTTTTTGCAGCCGATGTTTGTAGAATCTTAGAGATATAGATATAGACTTTGTAGCGTCCCCTATACCTTTACCTAGGAATCAGATACGAAACCCTTCAATCAGCTAGATATTGAGAACGTCACTTCCCACGACGACTCCTAATAAGGCCCCGGTCGCACATGATCAAACGCTCATTGGCACTGGCACTCCTAGCTAGTTACGCTTTAGGCCCCGGCACTTGTTGCTGGCAACTCTTTCTCTCTTTCCTTCTCTCTAAGATCGGTATCATTTCGCCGACTTCCCGATCCGATCTTAACCATTTTTCCCCCGTATCTCATCTCTGTACAAATTTTGCCCATTTCCCTTCATCGATGTAGAGGCATTTCAAGTATGCACAGCTACACAGCTACTCGACCGTGTCCTCACCGCGTGCTCCAAACACGTATACACCTCTTGCTCTCATGGATGAAATGGCAATACTTTTTACTACCCGATAGTCACGACGATCTCTCCTAAATCCCTTTACCTCGGGAAACATGCGTGGATAAAACTTCATGCTCTTTGTCTTTCGTGGTCTGTCCGTCGAGTGTCTACCAGCATCAGAGAACAGCCCCAAAGTCACACATGCAACTTGGCAGTTTGGCACACACACTGAACTTGGTCTCCATAATCATTCCATACGCTCCAAGCCATATGGATTCAAAAGCAGTTCAGACACCTCCACTTCGACTCCGACGCCTGTACTATCAATGCCAAAAAAGCTCCCATCTTTTGCTATCTCTTCTCTCCCTTTACACGATCGATCGTATTAATGTTATAATTACATGTATTTCATTTCCATTCGTTACTTGTCATTAATGTTTCTGTATTGAATGTACGTTTTATTTGTCCATCCAAATATTTGTATGTGTTCCTTTTTATTTTGTTTTATCTCTGCGTCTATGTTCATACTTGGCGCACATTATCTTCGTACATCTCCCTTCTTCCTTCCATATCTCCACTGATGTTGACGCTGACACCAAATCACGTGGAAGCCAAATCCTTTGTCTCCAACATCTTTGCGCTACCCATTCGTTAACGATAACCACATAAGAACTACACATATATCTTATAACTTTACATCATAGTAGTTGAATGGAAATCAAGCAAAATGTGCGTTTAAGAATTTCAGAGGAATAAGTTTTTACGCTGTTCTTTCACTAAAAAACATATCTAATTCCAATACAGTGAAAAATGTTTCAAAACAATATAAGCAAATACCACTGACTTATTAAGAATTCAGAAGAAAATTTAAATCATTGCTCTTCTCTGTAAAACCAGCAATATGACGTTGGAAGTATGTTGCAATGTGTTATGTGTATTTGCCAAGACTAGAGTAGGTTACCTTAGTGCTGTGCCCCCCAAGGTACAAGGATCAAATTAGCTTAAAACCAGGCCCTTGTCCAAAGGATAGGCTAATAGATATTTCCTAAACTAAACTTAATCTAGCACAGTGCTACGGTAGTGGTGTATTAAATGAGGATCTAACTCACTGACTCGGTCAGCGCTTTTGTGCGTTTCTGAGTAATGGCTCACTTTCGGGAGCAGATAAAATATCGCTCGGTGTCGATGTGTATCGCTACAGGATAATTTATTGTGTTCTGTATATTTCTATGTACATGAAAGATTAACATAAGTGTACATTATACAGTTACTTGGAGACCGTCTTAGATGCTTTCTTTTATCATTATTTATTTTGGAAATTTAACATTAGTAAATATATTACAAATACTTTTGAAAAAAGGCACTACACCGTATCAGCGCAAAACGAGGCGGGGCTAAGTGGCACATTTATTATGAATGCATTGGAAAACCGGATGAGCAGTCTATAAATAGTGACATAGGTTTTTCCTGACTTGGAAAGAAAGAAACGAAAAGAGGACGATTACCTACAATAACAGTACAGTAAAAATATAATTTGACCTACCACAAATTTCTGTATCCTCAATATATTCTGAATGAGAGAAAAATCTATGAAAATTGTATCAAGGGAAAATCCAGAAAATTAAAATAGCTACCATCCACTCTAATGACAATAATCTATCTCGAGAATGGGCGCTGTATCAAGTTGAAATTCGAAATTGTTCAGGAACTTTGGGAGTCAGTGACGAGTTTAGAAGTTGTTTGGATGAACAGCAATTGATCAACAGAGGGAAAAGTTTAATGTGTCATCTCTTACAAATTAATATCCAACTGTAAATCTTTCCTAGTTCATCCTAAATCAGAATGGTACTATGTAGATCGAGGCATTTTTAGGTAAAATTTTGTCATGCAGCATAAATGGGATTATTCAAGGCAACCGATTCCATATCTACTGTTTGATATTCACCATTTTCTGTTGTTATAACAGGAGAGCTCATTCAAAATCAGAGCAAAAATTGTATGCCAGTGATTCTGAATGTGGCAGCGTAACTAGGGGGTAACACAACATATCCCATAAAAAATCCTGAGTGCACTAAGGGGGACTCAGACATATCTTTAGCAAGTATTTTTTTTCAATCTTGTTAGAATGTCAATGATAATAGTTTGGTGTCGACATTCGCTCTCATACCGTTATAGTCTATTAGAATTAAGAACAAAATGGGGCAAAAAATGTAAATAAACTGACATGGCATGACATTAGTAAGAGAATTTCATCAGCATTCCAACAGAATATCTCGTCAATTAGTATCTGTTGGCATGTAAAGTTATTTAGCATTTTACTAGGAACTTTTTTCAGTATCTGTGTACTCCACAGTCGACTGTCTATGGATGGTAGATTTATTTCCAGGTAGCAATATATACCTATATATACAGTTGGAAATGAATTTTATCAGTTTTCTAACAGAGTATCTTATCAATTTGTATCTGTTGAGCATGAAAAGTTTGAGCAAAATGTTAAGCTTGGCATTTGACATTTTACAATTTTCCTTGTAGAATGCAAAATACTTGGCTTCAAGTATCTAGCTGTAACTTATATACGAGATACAATTGACAAAATACACTGTTGGACAGTCAAGAATATTTTCGATATATATATATATATATATATATATATATATATATATATAGAGAGAGAGAGAGAGAGAGTATTAAATCCACAACCTATAGACTATGGACTATGGGTTACACATATATTTGAAATTCTTGTCCAAGATGCTAAATACCAAGATTCACGGTTTTGGTTGTAACCTTTCTGTACAATAATGTTAATATGCATATATCTCCAGATTTAAAACAAAAATTTATAGACAGAGGGCTTTAGAATGGACATATAGGTAAATTTCTTTATAAAATACTAAATACCGAGATTCACATTTTGTTTTGTTTTTTTGTTTTGTTTTTGTTTTGTTTTTTTGCTATAACATTTCATGTCAAGCATAATAAGATAGACTGCTAGAAAGCCGATAAAATCTCCTTTCCAACGACATATATATGTATATACCCCCCCCCCCCCCAATGCCGAGAAATAAAACAACAATCCATAAACTGTGGACTATGAAGTACATGGATACTGAGAGGTTCCTTGTAAAATGCTGAATACTTAGCGTCATGTTTTGGGCGGTAACTTTTGCCCAACAGATATAGATTGACAAGATGAACTGTTAGGGAGCTAAATTTTAAGCACACAAGGTATCGGTCGATACATTCTTCTCGTGTATTTTGCATTCAGTGTTTTTTAAAAATCGCTGGATGTTCTATTTTTCCTTCTTTTCTTATCCTTTGCTAGAATACTGCAATCCAAGAAGTCACAGGACTGGGTGTTTAGGTCTCGTATTAGTGGTGTTCACATGAGTACAGACGAGATTCCAGATCTTCTTCGTTAGTACCCACGAAAAACTAGGTCAACAATTTTAAAGTATAGAAGCCTAAGAATAACAAAAAAGATTCAGTTGCCTTTTTATAATTTTTTTTTTCGACGAATAAGACCCAGAATGTTGTGTCTTTTTCATTAATCTCCACTAGGAAATAGAAAACACTAACCCTAACCTTGGATTGGGGCGACTAACGAAATAAACTTAACATATCCATTCCTACAAATGAGACATGCTTGCTGATCACCGGGCTGTGCAAAGCACCATCGGTAATTCATTATTAAGTAAATCAAGTTTTAAATTTCTCTTGTAAGCCATAAGTTGTAGACATAGTGAAGTTTGACGATTCATTTGTACTATTTTACCATGTGTCATACTCGGTAAGAATCTGATCAAAAGAGAGAAAAGGTTTTTTGTTATCAGTATATCACGCGACACAACTACGCACCGCCCTGATATCAAGTTAGTAAAAGGAGTGTTTTCAGCCAAAGAGGTCAGTTTTATAGAAGAGAATTTTGAAGTAACATGAACTGAAACTTTTTTAATTTGACGATAAAATGCACTTTGAATTCATCATTAATTTTATGTATTAACATTCTGTTCTTTTTTTTTTTACAAGAGGAATAATCTATTATGGAAAATTACTCCTTTTGTAAACAAAAGGAAATTTGAATTCATAAAAGTTAATGGTGAATTATATTCTATAACATTCATTATTATATATTATATTTGGAATGTGTGATTAGAATATGGAGTCCGATAAAAACAAAATTCGATACCATGTGATTTATTTTTTTAATTTTTGGATAATATTTTACGTTTCAATTACGGGATCTATCAAAAATCATTTATACTGTCACCAAGTACTAGAAATTTTGTTGTGTTTTAATCTAACCAAGGACTTTTTGTCCTGCTTGGCACTTCAAGGTATGAAATTCTGACTGTGAATTTTCGTTCGCTGCTTTTTTGTCCGTAGCCCAGACAATAGCAAATGCTCTTTGTATATGGGTGTTGGTGGTTGGGTTGAGGTACTAAACAAAACCGACTGATACAGAGTTAAATTAGCTCCTGTTGAGACCGGATTTTCCACAAATAAAATTTAAGCTCCAATGAATTATAATACAATGTCAACAATGAAAATATTTTTTTTTTCACCATCAGGCCAATGTTTTACCTCTGCCAACAAAGTTGGAAGTGGTATAAGTATTGATTTGTTCCGATCGGTCTGCTTTTCTATCCATCAATACATCCACACGGTATATCCAAAAATTCTCAATGAATTTCAATGATTTTCATTGATCAAGAGATATTATTGATTATTCTACAAGAAGAGGGCTTAAAAGCGAAAAGTCGATTAAAAGGGTATATTTAATTTTTTAGGGAAGTAACTCAATGTTTATACATTTGGAGTCCTCTCGTTTGTTTTTTTCTTATTTCTTAAAATTTTAATTCAGTTTTTAGTATACGGCGTTGGCAGAGGTATACGCTCTCTGAGTGCTTCCAAGTTAGTTTTGTGCTTCTGTTTCTAAGCGTTGTGGTTGCTGGGCATTCAGTAAATCAGATATGCTCTCTTCTTGGCAATGAGCCTATCAGCAATGCCGGATTAAAATAAATGGAGGCTCTGGAATAGGACAAGACTTCTCAAAGTAGAGGCCAGGACGCAAAACTTTTTTTTATCTTAAAACCTTCTCCTAGGTCCAGGATTTTATGAACACTGTTTGATATACGCCCTAGATTTTTATCGTTACAAACGAAATAAAATTAAAGGTGATTTTTTTTAATGTTTTCTTGCAAAAGTTCAAGGCACCTTATAATATGCGTCCCTGGGCTGCAACACTCTGACTGAAACTGAGACTGGCACTGAAGCCCTAGGGAAAATGCATGAATCCGATCCCGGTTATAGCGTATGATGAAGTGAGTGACACCATTTCGGGTGCTTATCACCTCCAAGTCTTTTTCACATTTCGCAAAAACTTCGAAAAACTCCGAGAAACGTGTGATGCATGAGGCTTGGGCAGGGACAGCTGTTGCCGTGGCCAGCGCAAGGGTACTTACTATTAGGCTACGACCCGCTCAGCTCATGTGTGAATGTAGCGCTTCCTTCACTTTTGATTCCTTGAAGAGAGGAAAAGTTTCCTTCCACTTTTGGACCATTGGAGGATTATGCGTAAACATATAAAATATGTAAATGTATATAATGACAGTATGAGACAAATTATCATGTCAAAAGGTTATGTTATTGTAAAATTAGTTTCAAGTAAGGCAGAAAAAAATGATTTGACACAAAGAATGGCAATACCGACCGGCGCCAATACAGCAAAAAGGAAGATAGTCTGCCCAGTATTCAAACGGAAGCCATTTTTGTTTTACCCTTGCAATTTAAGAGTGCCAAATTATTAAGTAACCACTGCCAAAGTATTGAAAATATGAGTTGTAGAAGTGGTTTATCACAGGCTGAGAAAAATGTAATCGTTATACAACTTGAAAAGGGTAGTAGAATCCTTGAAATATCAAAACTGCTCAACAGGGGCCGTCGAACAGTGAAGAAATACGCAGGAGACCCTGGTGCATCACGTAGAACATCATATAGGGGCAAGCCCAGCAGGATGTGCATGGAATTGGCGTATTGTCAGAAAAAAACAAAACAGCCCAGGGCAGAAAAATTGTATTCGATGAGGTTGATCGACGTAACGTGTCCAAATTATTCATCGTGTTGCAAAATGTCTAGGCCTGATATTCGACTGTCTTAGAAGCCAACGCACGAGACGAGACGAGACGAGACGTCAGTAATGGGCTTGAAAGTATTTGAAATTTGGCTAAAATGTTTTTTTACCGACGAGTGCTGAGCTCCCTTTGATGAAGCGGATGAATGGAACGCAAGCTGCTTTGCAAAGGAAGAGAAGCGTCCTGTATGACAAAGCATCAGGAAGGTGTCCAATATTTTATGTTCCTGTAGGAATGAGTTGGACCATGGCGTGTATCAGATGCGGTAAAAGCGGATTCCTTGGCTTATATTGAAATTTTGAAAGACAATTTTCAGCCTTGGCTTATGAATAAGTCTCTCGGCCTACGTTCGAAACTTCTCTTCATACAAGATAACGCTGCTCTGCACAGTGTCCACGCAACAGTCGACCACCTAACTATAACAGGTTTCAAAAATGGTTGATTAATGAGCTGGCTAGTGTCTTCGCTTAGTTTCAATCCAAATGAAACTCTCTGGAGCATCCCCAAGAGGGGCTGTATGAAAATGGAAGTTATTTGCTACCACAGAGATCATGGCAAGCTATTCTGACAAGTGCAGAAGCTATAACAACGGAAGAAATCCAAAATTCAACAAAATCAATAGATGATCAACTAATATCGCTGATTTGTGGGCAAGGATCATTTCAGAGTTAATGATTTGTATCGGAGTTTTTGTGTTCAAAATTGTATGATGTTAATTCATGGGTTTCAATATCTCATGAATATGAATTTTTATAGCTTGTTTAACCTTTCTTAATTCTGTGTGTTATTTAATGATTTAACCAATGTATAATTAATGTATTACTGTTATCTACCCATGCTTGATAATTTGGCACGATGGAAATAGAGGAATTGCAGAAAAATACGCCATATTCCTCACTGAGCATTCAAGTTCAATATGTGTAGGCATTGCGTATTGATGCTATGCGAATATTTGTAAAAATAGAAAAAATACTAGAATTCTTTTACTGTAGCAGAATTAGGAAAAAAATCGTATTTGCATAATAATTTTACATGCACTGTATATTGAACGGAAAGTAAGGTTCCACTTTAGCATTATAGTCATACGTATAATAAAACACCTTCTGAAACTCTTTAAAAATGCTTGCCAAATTTAGTTGGGCTGCACTCATGTTGAGGTAGTTTTTATAGCGAGATAGGCAAACTCACGCACACACGGACAGTGTGACACCTTTCCATTGTATGTAATGATATTTTCTAACATCTTTCTAAATTAAGTGGGTGTGTCATATATATGACAGAATATTGTATCACAGCCACGGTGCAGGCCACAAAAAGGAGTGTTTTTCTCTTACTCGTTTCTTTCTATCTTTCTATCTTTTTATTTTTCAATTCTCCGTCTCGACCAATATCTATTATGCACCATTGCATAGTCACGAGACGACTGGGAAACAACATCTACACTCACTTTCACGGTTTCTCTAACGTCGGTCACCTAGAAACAAGAAATCTGAGATTTCAGTATTCATTCCTTCTTGCATTGCATCTATTCGTCTCTCCTTTTGGAAGCAAACGAAGCCAACAAACATAAATTATTGTTCTAGTGTGTGTGTGTGTGTGTGTGTGTGTGTGCTTGATAGCATTCATTTATATGTTTTGTGCATTTATCCTCATTAACTTGTAGGGATTAACTTAGTGGCTGGGGTACTTGTTTATTTTCTTTCCAGCGACAGCGGTCGATGTTCAAGCCCAGGATTTCCAACACTGATTTCAATTGATACGTTATTGCTTTTACTCATTTTTTAATGAGTGTCCGTCGACGTATAAAACGGAATTTTCTAACCTTCCTTGATCAGGCGTTCTCAACGAGGTTGAAAAGGGTTGAAAGTTAAAATCTCATGCTACAGTGACCAGAATCGAGTGTCGCCACCAACAGTCAAGGTAGAGGAAAATATGTAAAACAATTAAAGTACTTGACCATGGAGCCATGGTTAGCAAGCTGGTACTGTTGACTGTTACTACTGTTGTCACTTTGATCTCCACAGGGTGTTCTATGCTACTTGATACAAAGTTAAGATACGTTTATTACATAATGTCACCTTGCCGTGGAACAATGTTTAGCAAGCTAGTCACGCTGATCATAACAGCTTCTGACCTCGTTGGGTGCTTCGTACTTATGGCCTTGTGCCAGATCAAGATAAGTTTAGTAAAATCACAGATGGGTACCTCACCATTAAACAAAGGTTTACAAGCTAGTCTCAGACCATTTGGTACTTTTCAAGACCACAATTGGACTACTTTGGTACTGAACAAAGTTATTTGATTCCCAAAATAAACATTTGGTACGGTAAGAAAACTTACAAAAGATAGCAATCCCTCACGTGAATATGGTAGGGAATAAATATACAGATACATATGTATTTCAATCCATTTTCCCTGGAAGCTTAGTCTGATGATGAATTTCAAGTTATTTAATTATTTTGCAACTGAAGTTACTTAATTCGGTCCCATACCATACAGATTTGGTCTTATGCATCAAAAGATATTAGGTTTACCCGTCGAAGACAGTTACTACCGCAAGTTCGATCCCCACTTGATGACCTTGATGTCCTTGAGCTGAAGATAATAGTAAATATCGAGAATACTAGCAACCAAGTAATGCTCCTTAGTGGGAGAGCTAAGCTGAAAATTTCAAGCCAATTGTACATATCGCGATAAGATCATATCATTTGGTACACTTATAACCAAAGACATTGAAGAAAAAAAAAATGGATATAGAGTCTTCATGAATTTTCGCTATGTCGCCCATGGCAGCCATTTTTCTTTTTGGGGGTAAAGTACTCAGTTTAATTTTTTGTATAGTTAATTTATAAATAAATGCATTTACGGCAAGCATTTACACTGGATATGATCTTGGTTTTACTTTTCATCGAATGGATAAGGGTTATGGTCTACGAAATAAGCTTGAAATGCCAATTATGATCCCATAGATGCATCCAAACATTATTTTGATTACCATTTCAAATGATAAAGAATCATGATTGTTCGCATCATTGATAATATCGATGGTGGAGACAGTGATACTGACGAAGATGTTGGTGGTAGTGGTGGTCGTGGTTGTGATTAAAAAGATTATGATATAAATCATAAAATGGCATACCTAATATTTTCAACAATATATACCAGATGCTGCCCAGTCCAGCTACGACATATGCAAATGTAAGAACGGTTATGTTAGACAGTGCAAGTTCAAATTAGCCATCTGCATAACCATCTGTTACTGTGAATGGGGGGCGCTGAACAGACTTTTCCGTGTTACTGTTATCACTTATTTTGAGTTTAGACCTTCATCATGACCACCATCTTGAAAAATGGCTAATTATGTCCTCAACATATTAAATCAATCGCTGATAAGAAAATTGATCGGAAAACAGTTGTCACTGGCAGCTATTTTGAAAAATGTCTGCTGTGACAATACAATAGATCTTTTTTGAATGCCCCTCGCTAAAAGTGTACCAGAATATATGCTTCTATCACTATCTGATAGATAAGGGTGTGTACTCTTCCCTTACTCTTTTTTTAATTAGTCTTCTCTCCGTGGTTGGACATAGGCCTTCCCCAAAGTCGTAAGACATGAGGAATGATGGGTCTTATTCATCCTGCCATTCTGGCCCATGACGTGTTGATGGGGGGGGGGGGTGCATAGCTCTCCCATATTTACTGTTGAATGAATATCATTGTGATAATGTATTTGTTTATAGTTATCAAGCGCGTGTTTTTAGATCTTTTTGGTAAATCGTTGCTGACTGTAAATGCGACCCATTTAGCGCTAATTCACCATGACGCTCTATTTCAAATACCTTGATTGATATATTTAGTAATATAAGATTTCCGGAATAATGAATTATGATAAAATACAGCATCGTAGACAGTATCCGAAATATGTGTATACCATACACTTTGGTTAATGAGCCATATGTATGAGGATAAACACTTATGCAATAATTTATCATGTAGCAATGTATAGCGAAATTAAGTGATATTTCACCAGCCCTGGAAAGTAACAACTATTCAAGATACACAGCACTAATTCATTTCATCTTGTCGAAGCTCAAAAACGACATCACATATCTCTGAATGATTGCTGGCGCAATCTCTATGTATGCCATGTTATCATTATCAGTAGCAACAGCCCTATTGTTGGACATAGACCTTTCCCAAGATTCGCCAGACCTCTTGGTCGCGACATCGCAGAGCCAGTACTTTCCGAACTTGTATAGTTCGTAACACCATCTTTTTTTTTGCCGGCCTCAATTGTTCATGTGATTTCTGGGGATCTATGTTGTGATTCGTGATGTCCAGCAGTTGTCTTATATTGTTGCAATATGGCCTATTCATTGCCATGTGAGTTTTCTAGTCAATTTTATGATGTATGCGTTTTTCTCTAATAAACTGCGCTATCATGAATTTCTCTATGTGATGTTAAGTACAATCCTTTCTTTTGCATGCTGTGTGGTTTTGGTTAGGTTCCATAGGTGACTACTGAGAGGATGTTTTGGTTGTTGACCCTTTTTCCCCCCATAACTAATGGGAATCTTATTGTTCATAAATGTAGAGCTTGCTCCGCCAATATTTTGTCAACCTAGATTGATTTTTCGTTTGATACATTTTTTTTGAGGACTTCTTGGAAATTATCTGTCCCAGGTAGATGTAGTCGTCTACTTTCTTCAACTTGGCATTTTCGATTTTGATCGTTGTATCTTTGTCTTCAACATATTTGTTGCAAATGGTACTAGCTTTGCCGAAGTTCATGGGAAGACTTAATTCCTTGCTTTTTTCATTCAGTTCGTCTAACACTTTCCGGAGTTCATAAAGGTTCTCGGCAAAGAGGGCGATGGCGTCAGCAATTACCGCTGCATTTTTTAAGAACGTATCTAGAGCATGAACCAAGATATAACTGTATCACAAATTGAGAAACAACAACAGTATATAAAAAGTGAACAAAGCCTCTGAAGAATTTGTTTTAAATTACCGGGGACCGAGGTCAATAGACGAGGATTATTGACCCAGACAGAAGCGGAAGGGCGTTGGCAGCCAGCCAGAGACACAAATGCAGCATTTGTAATGTTCTAAGATTTCACTGAAAGATTTTTTGCAGAGAAAGCCAAAATCATGAGAATTATTTCCTCAATAGTTCCAAGGCTACATGAAGAACCTGGGGTCCACGCAACATCTTGCTTTTTTGAGAGGTTTCTTCCTTCACAAATTGTAGTCAGTACAAGGATTAGGAAAGGTTTCGCTGGAAAATTAACCCATGAACTGCAGATAGTGGGGATTTCATTGCAGTTCGATGGCTAACTTGATAAAATTTCCGTTTTATTGTGACCGATGGCAACTCAGATCTATCTATGAGCCATGGCTTTTATCTTTCTATGAATAATTTGCTATGGATAAGTATTACTTTTCACCATCTTCTGTAGTTTATGACGTAACAGCGGGTTTAATAGACTAACCACATTTACAGGATACAGGCGTAGCTATGGGTGGGACGATTTGAAAACGCCCCTGGCCCTCAATGGAGGGGTGCCAAAAAGCTTTATAAATAGTAGTTCATCAACTCAATTTCAACTGGCATTATTCTATAACAAATCTTGTGAAATTTTGGATGGAGTCCTTAGGAAGCCAAGTTAAGCCTCCTCCAACCCAAATCTCTAGCTACGCCCCTGATTCAGGGCCTGCTTGCTGGCCAACGTAGTTGCAGCATTTGTAGTTAAT
Source organism: Thysanoteuthis rhombus (assembly GCA_963457665.1). NCBI lineage: Eukaryota > Metazoa > Mollusca > Cephalopoda > Oegopsida > Thysanoteuthidae > Thysanoteuthis > Thysanoteuthis major. The sequence continues at coordinate 50,097,759 of OY735198.1, forward strand.
GTTTTTGAGTTCTGGTAATAAAACAGGATTTGGAATTTTGAGTGAAGCAAAAGTTTTCTGACTACTTCTCTCGCTATATAACTTTCAATACCTTAATTCCGTCTCTAAGTTTTTGTTCTGTTTTTACGCTGGTTTTGCCCTCTAAAATTGAAGAAAATCAACCTTAAAAATTAAGAGGAGAATTCCCCCCTCGATTTTGAACCCTAATAGTGAACTGAATCTTTCATTTCAACTCTGTAAGCGAAAAATTAAAGTTCTTTTCATAACCTCCAATTCCCAAATTTCATATTTTGGAAAATTTATCGATAAAGGTAATGGGTTCAGCGGTACACTTAGGTCGTAAATAGTAATCCCTCTACTCTGCCTCCAAATGTGTGCTCAGGAAAAATGATTAGCATGTAATATATATATATATATATATATATATATATATATATATATATATATATATATATATAAAGATAGTGTTTTCAGAATATGAAGTCATGTAGAAAAAAATTATTTCCAAGAATAAATGTAGACAGAATAAGTAATCCGAAAATGACATCACTACATTTTCAACTGGACACACAAACTGAGTGTCCAGTTCAGCATTACAGCCATGCAATAAATAGAAAGGACCTTAAAATGTTACAAATCAAACTGAATTTTTATTGCCCGCACGAATCACGTAAATTTCATGGGTACCTTGACTCGTCATCTCCAGCTGCTATGTACTGTTTAGGAGAAGGTCACACACTCTTACCAATATAAGTATACTAACTGGGGCACCTGACGTCGCCCGGAGAGAAAAGTAATCAATACTTGAAAATTCATGTAGTAAATTGTAACACAGAGCTACTCACAGTAGTGATTGCAGCCCTTCAGGTGGGTTGAAAATGCCAAAATTGACCTTTTTTGAAAAATGTCAAACTTGTCCTTTGCCAGAATTGACTTGATTCACTGCTAGAGTAAGAAGACCTAGGACAAAACTCCCAACTTTAAACATGGAAAATTTCATCAGATACAAAAAAGAAAATTCGTTTTCCAAGTATCATCATAAGTCTTTTAACGTCCGTCGTTGGACATAGACCTTCCCCAGGATTCGCTGCAATTCTATATCATGGACGTCGCAGAGCCAGTATTTCTTGAATTTGTCTAGATCTTCTCTCCATCTTGTGTTCTATCGGCCTCGGTTTCTAATGTGATCTCTGGGGATCCATGTTGTGAGTCGTGATGTCTATCGGTTGACCATAGCCATTCAAGTTTTTTTAATAGTTTCTATGATGTCTCGGACTCCCATTTTCTTCCTGATATACTGTGCTGTCTTGTAATCTCTCCATGTAAGGTTGAGCATCATTCGCTTATGTGCACGTTGCATGCTTCTCAGTTTGCAGGTCTGTCTCTTGGTTAGGTTCCATGTTTTAGCTCCATAAGTGACTATCGGGAGAATGCATTGGTTGTATACTCTTCTTAAGATTATTGGGATCGTCTGGTTTTTGAAAGTTGAGCTTGCTCTGCCGGAGGCTTGCCACCCTAAAGTGTTTCTTCGCTTGATTTCCTCCTCTTTTGAGGATCTCATGGAGATTCGTTGTCCTAGGTAGATGTAGTGGTCTACCTTGCCGAGTTTTGCATCTTCTATCTTACTAGTTATGTTCTTATTCTCAAAAAGATTGTTCCACATGATTTTCGTTTTACCGAAGTTCATGTGTTGGCCGACTTTTTTTGTTTTCTTCGTTTAGTTCATCATGTATTAGTTGGAGGTCTGATTGGTTCTCTGCGAAAAAGACGATGTTGTCTGCAAATCTAAAGTTGCTCAGATATTCAGCGTCAATTTTGATTCCTCTATTCTCCTAGTCCACGCTTCAGAAGATCATCTCGAGGCAGAAATGATCGATTACACAGTGTAGGGAGTTCCTCTCCCAATGTGTGTATGTGTACACTTCACACATCTGATACATGTGAGTATATAAATATATAGATAAGTATATAACGCCACAACTATAAGAAATACGCTGCACTACCTGTTTTTTTTTAAATTTTCATTAAATAAATGCCACCATAAATGCAATTATATGAGTTGGCTATCGGAATATATTGCTCCCAAAAGATGTGCACCCGGTACACTTGTTACAGCAATGTAACTACAAGAAGCATTGTTGCAATCAAGCAAAGCATAACATAGAATAATTTCGTCTTTTGAAATAGTCGTAAAAACAAACAAACACAAATATAGAATGTAACATGAAATTTTATTCTGAAATTCTGAAATTTATGTGAAAAAAAACCCCATACTTTTTTCCCTGTTCTTCAAGTCATTTTTTCTGGTCCATTTCTGTACATGAAATTTTCTTCTGGTCTGTGAAAGTTTCTGACATCTTTTGCAGGGCTCGCATGTGTACAATATTTTTTCCTGTCAGACACTAAATAGAACAAATTTCTGTTTCCAACCCGAGAAAAGAAAACAATTCACTGAAGCATGCAAATTTTAGGGAAAACCCGTATGAAAATGAAAGAATTACTTTTTGTTCAAAATCTTCTATGGAATGAGTGGGCTTTTACATATCTACAAAAATCTATCTTAGAAATAGGCAAGGGCTTATTTCATTTTGATAAATAAATAAACAAATAAATACAATTTATACTGAAACATGTTTTATAATTTTTCTAAAATTTATTACTATAAAATATTACCATAAAATCTACAATATAAAATGCTGCAGTAATCGGAATAGTCAGTCGGGAGCGGAGTTTTACCCTGCAGCTGCCAGGCTTGTTTAAATTCAATCTTTTTTTTCTTTCTTAACCTTGAGAATCGTGAGTGAGATTTTCAAATCTCGAGGGGTTACAAGCCTTGAAAAAGGTCGAGAACCGCTGCACTTTAGTGAAGAATTAGAGGAACGCGTCGACACGTATTCACAGATAATAAGCAGACAAACCTACATCTGTCTTTTGAGAGAGAGAGAGAGAGAGAGAAAGAGAGAGAGAGAGAGAGAGAGACAGAAGGTTAAAGTTATTGAGGGAGCAAAGAAACATGCCATGACCATCCATGTTATGGATCGCACATCACGTGCAAGGCAGCAATACACTCATCGCTTCTTCTTGAATCAACAACTCCAAGACGCTGCCATATGGGTGTTGGTTGAATTTGGTAACCATGGATACCAAATACAAACCAGACTGTGTACATAAGTAGGAATTCTGTATCTGCGTAACTCGGCACATGATAGCGATGGCTTCCAACTTCGCCTTTAGACAGACTCGTCGTCAGTGCCGGATTAACTGTATCAAAATTAGCATATGCCAAGGGACCCGCGCTAGTCTCGTAATTTGTAAACCGTCATTTCGGATTCAGTGATTCTGCCTTGACTCATAAGCGCTTTATAATTCGCCGAAACTCGTCTGTATTCGCTAAAACTACTCGACATAGACCCATGAAATTTTCTGTGTGCCAATATTTTTGACTCCCGGCAAATTAGTTTTCGACACGCCCACTCCAATATATTTCAGGGGGATCAGATTTGGGGGCGTCGATTTACATGATGAGATATCATACAAAAAAACGAGGGTCTTTTTTTTGGGGGGGGGGAGGGCTAATGACGAAATAAAAGTACATTTTTTTTCCCTTTATCTTCAATCAATTCTCGAAATCAGAATGTGAGGTGAAGTTGCATTTTTTTTATTTAAGAAAAGGCTGAGTCATTGCGTAACATACGTAATATCAAGATGTTCGGTTGCACATGAATACTTTGAATTGAGCTGTTTTGATTGGTGCATGTTTTGATGTAGTACGTTTAAAGTACATTTTTCTAAAAGATGAAATTAGGGTTCGGAAGTTATGTAGATTATACGGAGGGAACATTTATTTTTCACTTTTAGAGGTCAAAATCAAAAGGGGAATTTCATTTTTCACTTTATGGGGTCGAAATATGGGGAATTTTTTTTTTTTCACTTTTAGGGGTCAAAATCGAGGAGAGATATCTATCTTTTCTCTCTTTTACGAGGTCGAGATCGGGGGGGGGAGGGTTTATTTTCATTTAGGGGTCGCCGTTTTTTTTTCACTTTTCGTTGTCTAATTTGAGGGGGGGCTTACTTTCACTTTTATAGGTCAAAATCTAGTGGTAATTTCCTAACCCATTTTTAGGGTTCAAATTTCAAAGAGAATTTTTCGTTTACTTTAAGGATCAAAATCGAGGGGAAGATTTTAATTTCGATTTAGGGGGACAAAATCATAAGGGAACTTCCATTTTTCATTTCAAGGTGTTGAAATCGAAGCAGAACTTTTTTTGCAAATGACGTTTATTTTTATCTATAAATTAAAATCAATTTTTTTTTTCACTTTTAGGGTTCTAAATCGAGGGGGAGATTTCAACTTTCAAAAGATCGAAATCAAGACGTAATATTTTTTTTTTTCAATTTGAGGATGGACTTTTTTTGCTTCCATGAATTAAAGCTGCATGGTTGGAAGCTGGCATTATTTGATCGTTTAGGGGTATTTCACATTGTTAGAGGATGGTCTTTTCACCTATAAACCCTATGAAAAAATTCAGATATATTATTTCTATGAGATCTTTTTTTCAGGAAAGAAACTGAACTTGTTTTAGTGAAAGAGTCCATTGTTTCAAATAGTGGGAACGATTTTTTTACCAGCAAAATTTTTACCATCACCTCGAAGAGCTCATTGTTACGGATAAAGAAGCAAAAGGGGAAAAAAAAACAAAAAAAAAAAAAACAAACCCTGTCCATTAACATAGTACTGTTCATTTTGTATACTGAACATCATTCTGTGAAAGGCACTTGAGTGTGAATATTATTTACCAGTCGATCCCATGAGAAAATTCACAGATATACTCGAATTTCTATAAGATAATCTTTTAAGAAACTACTGAATGTGTTCATGTGGAAGAGCCTATTGTTCAAATAGAGGGGGCAGAGTGAGATATCATCAACAGAGCTGTTACCTTTAAAAAGAAAAGTCCATAGTTACGGAGAGGGAAACAGGTGAAATCACAGAGTGAATTCTACCAATATAATGAACAATACTTAGCTTAGTCAGGCACAATGTTACGGTAGGGGTTCACTGATTGAGGATAATTCACTACGCAAGCAAATTGGTCTATGAGCAGAACTTGTGCTAACCTAGATACACTTATGCGGCCATTAGTATAATATTGTCAATGAGGAGTCACAAGATGATTCCTCAACTTTTCACAATCTCATTTATTCTGTGCCATGCCTAGCTTTTCTATTTGAGATAACAGTTGATATTTATTTCAGTGCAAATAGTCAAACAAACAGTAATGATATTAGCAAATAGCACCACCATATGAGCTGTTTAGTGCAAATGTTTTCAGGAAAAGCATATATTCTTGAGGAAAAAAAAAAAAATTATTTTACCAATATATCATTAGACAAGGGGAGTAACTCTTGGGGTTTGACCATTGCCCACAAGAAGAAAAACACTGTCTTAGTTCTAGCCTAATGTTGAAGGTATTTATCCACTTCCCCAAGAGGACGGAATGTCGGGGCACACACGAACACATGACTACGACGATGAAATAAGAATCAAAAGTTGACAAATTATGTCAATTCTATGCATGTAACTGTTCCACGGGGAGTTAGGGTGCAGATCACTTGCAAAATTGATATGCCATTAATAACCTTTGACCTGACCCCAAGTCAAAATCATGTAAAACCTCATTTCTCCTTAAGAATCTTTGTGTCACAAGAAGAGAGAAAATAAGAGATAAGAATTATCTGCGTATACTGTAAAGAACTGGAGATATCTTTGAATATAGAACAATATATATATATATCACTACATTTCATGCTAAACAGAACAACCTGAATTGAGATTTTCCAATTTTTTTTACAAGTGAATAAACCTCCATTTAAAAAAAATTACAAAAAAAATGAAATCAACTATTGTATTAGACAGCATATGATACATTTACAAAAGAAAAAATCTTACATGAAGTTGAACTCTCACAGGCTAATGAATCACCAGCCTCTAGCTTCAAGTAAGTAACCTCCACTAGCCCAGCTCTAGAATAAAAATGTTATTGTTCAATCAAACATATTACTATTACTAATATTATTATGATTATTACTAATTTCCATCATCTATTAATTTTTACAACTATTTTTTTTCACCTTCATCTCAACTTTTTAGTTGCTTAACCAGCCCGAATAAAAGTAACGATAAAAAAAGGCAACTAGAATATTAAGATGAAAATTCTTCCCTAAAAGATTTCTTTATTTTTTCCTTTCCCTTCACTCATTGTTCATAGCTTGAAATACTTTTCATAAATCATAGGAAATAAATTCTCTCCAATGAAAAACAAATGCTTGGATCTGCCAAAAGTTCAATTCTGCTTTAGCCCAGGGTTCAACCTTCTACAAAATTTAATTCAAATTCTTTCAGAACTAATAGAGATATAGCGTTAACTAACAGACACGATTGAATACATATACCTCTTCCAACTTCATCGGCAGAGGTGAAAAAATTTACTAAAAGAAGAATACTTTATTTTACATTTCAGTGCGATGAAATGTTACTTCAGGGAAACATGTTTACTCGACTTTGGATCAAAATCTTGGTGTAAAAAAGAATCAAATGAATCAAGGCATTGGTCTGTCCCTGTCAACTTTCACTTGTCTCTCTGCCAACCTGATTCACTTTGACATACCAACACAATTGGTTTTTGTTAAGCATCCTTTGAAAATTATAATTTTTAAATTCCATAAGGGGAATATGCCACATTGAACATCATGCTTTATGAAACTATCACCAGAGTGACCAAATTCCATGAGGCAAAGATTTGATCAATTTTTGAGACCTTTGAATCACACATCTTGTGCTTTTTTTCATCTTACAAGTCAGACTTCACCAAAATGTATGTGTATTTTATGTATATATGCATGTATCACACTGGTGAGAAAATCATATACGATAATGTGCCAGCAGTCAAAAATTGATCTGCTGATTGGGACTGATCTCACAATCACTGCTAAACAAGCTAACATTTGTTAGTTTCATACTTGACCTACAATGCAGTCTCAAATAAATCTTTTATATCAGTAATATATCATGTTATTTTTTTATATGTATTAATAAAAAAATATGATACTTGCGTACTATGTGAAAAATTTGATATAAAAAGATCAGATTGGTTGGTAACATTTTAATCAAGTGCAAAGAAAAAATGAGAATGCTAGTACTATGTATTTAAACATGATATAAGCCACTGGGTCGTAAGCTGATTCTAAATTAAACTAGGTCATGATAAAAAAATGTTTGAGGTAGCCTGACTTGAATAACAAGTAATACATTCTTTTTAATTCATTTCTTTCTTTGCGCTTTTCTATTTGAATGTTTTTGCAACATCACAAAAGCACTAATAAAAGAGACAGGAAGAATAATGAGGAACTAAAAGGGTTTCAATGGCATAACCACTCTCCACAGCCTCTTTCCTGAAGATGAATCCTAATAAAAAGGAAGTAGATCACAAAAGATTATAACACCTTATGCAAATGTAAAGAAGAATATCAGGTAAAAAGCATCCAACTCATGAAATACAGGGAGTACCACTGAAGGGTGAAAAAATTAGAGATATCGAATCACCAGTGTTACACAGGTTGCTGAGAATGGATTGTTCTGATCATTACAATTGCCCCTATTCTTTTCTACTAACTACCATTTCTGGGAAAAGAAATCTCCTCACTTTCCTTACTGAAGGCAGTATGATCAACAAAAATGTAGTAACAAAAAATTAAAAAATAAAAACAGACTTGTTCATTGATCTGAATTACTCAAATGATACTGACCATTGAAAATTACAAAAGGTAGATAAAATGATGTACCAAAGTAATTTAGAACAACCACGGGTCATTAAGATTAACCTTACCACTAAACACTTCACTCCTGAGTCTGTCTCACTTTTTACAGAACACATTATATATATATATATATATATATATATATATATATATATATATGATCACAAACTTTCACAATTCTCAAGAGTAGAATCAGCCTAGATATCAGAAATTTTTCTTTATATGAGATTCAACAATTCTGTTAAAATAAATGATAATTCATTGATTAAAATTATATTTCTGGTACATTGCTGCCCACATGAGTCATGTCCTATCAAAACATCAGTCATCTTTCATTGAAAGAAGAAAAGAAAAAAAAAAAAAAAGGCTTTTTCCTATAGAGAATAAAATTATCTTTTATGAATCTGATCTTCGTAGTAGTAGAGGTAATCTTTCCTTATTATAATGGAACTATGGTAAGTATATGTAACGAGAACTTTTGCTGGTATGTGATGGCTACTGAGGCTAAATGATGAAACCGTGTCTAGATGTTTCACTGGTAGCCATGTTGTCAATGCTAATGGATGTTTCACCAAAAAGCTTCATGTCAAATTAAAAAAATTTTTTTTAAATAATTAATTAGCCTGTGGATACAAAAACAAAAACATGAAAAAATTATCATATGTTGATTCATTTTTTTTGTTTTGGGTTTCACCAATGAATCTGTATCTTTAGTGTGTCCGGAGATATTTATATTTCATTTTGCAAAAAAATTAAACTTAATCATATGTTGATTTACATGAAATTTTTCAATTTATTCATGATTAGCCAAATAACCTGTCTGTAGGATGGATATTTGGCTAATATGAACTATCATTTGATGGCCATTGGTTTGCTAAAATAATCATCAGAGAAAAATATGGATGGACAATCTGCCACAATTACTCAACCAAGAATGAATGGCCACAATATTCGTTGTTAGCCTTGATTAACAGAGGTTACTACAAATAATCAAAATCAAGTTCTGTTCAAGTTCACAGCCATAAAAGGCAAAAGTTTATTTAAAAAATTATGAATCCTTTAACAAAATGCAAAGTATGCTTAACAACTTCTTCAATCACAGTCATGTTCACATTTTCTTCCTGAAAAAGAAAATAAATAATTGATAAATTCTGGATATTTTTCTAAATAAATTTTGGAAATGGCTGTTTGATTCTTATACTTGTATACATTCAATGCATTCCTAAAAGTTAATGATATTCAAAACAATTAAGTTGTTACATGTCATTTCGTCAATGATTGTAAATGTCCTAACTGCCTGAGAATATTAACTTGTTATCACATAAATGAAAAATCTCTACATTGACAATAAAAATGTTATTTTCATCTTCATAAAATGATTGTAATATCATACAGTAAATGAAATTTCAAAAAAAATCAGATATATTTTTTAAAAAACTATCAAGGTTTCTGGATAAGTTTTTGAAAATTAAAAAAAAAATTTTTTTAAATCAATTTCTTTGAAAAACACAGTGAAAAATACTTGAAAATATGGGTTATTATAAAATGAATTAAGGCACACATTGTATGGAAGTTTTATGTCCAATGGATCCATACATAGATTTAAAAAAAAAAACAAGAGAAATAACTCGGTAAATGTTTGAATGAAAACTGTATACAAGGGAGATAATTCAACTATGTTTGAGACGGATTAGTTCTAATCTTTCTTTTTCTCAGTTATGCTACAAATAATTTTGCAATTACATTGTACTTGAAAAAAATATCCAAAATATTATGTTACTCTGAATTTTCTTAATAACATCCAACCCAAATGAACCTAGATTTTTTAACTGAAGATATTTCAAGGGATACTACTCTATAATTAACAATTTATAGTCATCCCCCTTGGAAATGTTACAGAGAGATACCTGAGATACATTGTAATTGCATTGTGATAAAAAAAAAAAAAAAAAAAGAAAAGAAAAGAAAAGAAAGACAGAAAGAAAAGCAGTTCTAATACAAGAGTGGGGTCAATTTTTCACAGAACTACCTCAAAACCTGAACTCTTCAATGTATTGTTGTAGTGATTTATATTACTGGTACCAAGAATAATTGCACCACAAGTCAATAATCAACTTTAATGATTGAATGGTAATGAACAGAAAATATTCATGTTGAATTGGATTCATGAGTTGATTTTTAGGGAACAGGTGTTATTCATATGACAAAAAATTAACTACATTAACAATTAACATTTCTTATTTAAGCTTCTATAATAAACTAGTTATTATCAGTGAAAAAAATAGTCATTTTTTAACTTCTATAAAATGAATTTTTAGATTAGAAACTATACTCTACCCATTTTTCTGTGGATTTCAAGCAGTTTCTTCACATTTTCTAACTTGAAAACTCAATAGTTCACTACTTAAAAGCTATTATTAGTGTAAATAAATATTTACAACTAATTAATTTCATCTGAGGTTTTATTTAAAAGAGACTTAATTCATTCAAGTGGAAGGGTCTATTGTTTTAAATGGTGGGTATGAGATATTTCTATCAGCAAAATTGTTACCTTTATAAGGAAGAGTCCATTGTTATGGACAGAGAAAATTAAAGAAAAAGCCATACTATTTGTTACAGAGATAGATTTTACTTGGTACTACTATTTAGGTTATATCTTTCTTTTTGAGATATAAGCCTGATTTGGAGTAGAATATTTTTTTTACTTGATATTTTCTAAACCAAGGCTTCTCAATCTTTCACTTGCAACACTTTTTTGCAATAGGTACTAAAACAATTTAGTGTTTAGTTGTAATCGAAGAGTAAGAAGAAACAGAAAGAAGTACAGACAAAGAAAAGTGCAACATTTCTGAGTTTTATGGTGTTTCTTGTGAAAAAAATATACTACCTCTGTCTGATAATAGTTGTCACGTGACAAAAACAATTTTTCATTTTTTTTCCCAAGTGTATAGCATTGAGCCATTTTACAATAAGTACTAGAAAAACAGCATTTCTGAATTGAGAGGAAAAAAAGAAGAGAAAAAAAATCAAAACTCATTACATAATGTTTAAAAATGATTTTTGAATATTTCTACAACCCCCAATAATAATCTTCACACAACCCGCTGTAAGGGTTCTGACCTTTTTTCTGAGAAGCTCTGTTCTGAACAATAGTCTCTCACAGCTAACATGTAACTCACGTTCTCTTGCTTTTTGAAGACCTTGACGGAATGAGTGTGGGCAGAGTAGAGCTATCCATCCTAAAGTCTTCCGTTTTTACCCTCTTCACTTCACGGGGTGCTGCAAGGCTGCTCTCATCATCATCAGTATAAGAGAGCCTTCATTAACAGAACAAGGGGAGAAAAAAAACGGACCAAATAAATTACTTTATCAACATATATAGAAGCCGAGATGTAAAAAAATCACTCAAGATTCACATTCATGCTGCAAATCTGATTATTGTAAAAGAACAGAAGAAAGTTAAGTGAAACATCTAGAAAAGGATTACAGTAGACAAGTGTTATTATAACAGAGGGATTTTATACAAAGTTCATTAATAATGAGAAACCAAAAAGTGCAAACAAAGATTACTTTTTATTACCCTTCCATGGTCTAATGGCCCCATGTTACTTTAGGTGGCATTATCTTAAGGGTTTACTAATTTTAGTTTTTGAAATAATGCACTGAAATCTTCACATGCTATTGTTGCAAACTAATTTGTGAGAATACAAAAACAAATGTTCTGAGAGAGCTTGTCATTGAAAAATGCTGTTAGAATAAGTTGTAGTATGAAAAGTTTTCAAACATTGCTAAAAATTTTTTTTTCCTTCCAAAGATGATTCCGTTTATTTACACAGTATACTCATCCTAAAATCACATAGAATTCCTCTGATCAAAAGCCTGTACATTAATCCCTTGCCATCTTCTGGTTTCCCATTCTAGTTTCGCTCTTCAATAATTTAATGGGAATATTTGGGGGGGATTTTGTGGCACACCGCAAAAAAATTGCATCATAGGAAATACACTGTACAGTACAAACAAAACACAAAAGTTAAGGAAATCATGAATACATTGTAATAATCTTTTTGTCATTAATAAGAAAACAGATTGTAGAAAATTATCAACTATAAATTATTTATGTAGCTAATATAAACCCGATTTCTTTTGGCAGATAAAGTATTGTAGTGAATTCTTCTAAATTTTCATACTACTATTCACTTTCATAAAATTTTTGTTGCCTTTGATTGCAGTTTTTCTCAGACATGATAAGAAAATTGAAAAGCAACAACAAAAATAACGAAAAGGGAAAAAAATTGTTGATATCACTGCACTGTAATTTCATAAAGTTTATGCTTTTCAATATTAAACAGTATTTTTTTTTTTACCACCGTAAACTTTTTCAATACTCTTTAAACATAATGTAATAATTGAATATTTCGTTCATTTTGGTTATAAACGTGAGAAAATAGCATAAAGTTAGTCATGATTTCGGAGCAGATTAAGGCTGTGTTTATGTTTTTGACTGAAAAAAAAAAAAAAATATATATATATATATATATATATATATATATATATATATATATATATATATATATATATCAATCACCAAAATTGACAGATCTGTCAACCGAAAAAAAAAAAAAAAAAAAAAAAAAAGGACAAATTTTTGAATTAAAAATTTTTTCATTGTATGCTTGACTATGTTCATTAACAATTTAAAAATGCAAAGTGTTCATTAATCAAAAGATTTATGGGTTTTGGGGACAACAGGGATTGGGGACGGGACAGATCAGCAAAAATTATAAATGAATTTAGTGTGTTTGTAAGCCCCTGGTGCCCTTATCCCTTATCATTCACGGGGTTAACTGTACTTATAGAAACAGATTTTTTATTCATGTGTACTAACACTGAAAGTAAATTTACAGTATATATTATTTCAAATGAAAAAATCTCCTTCAAATGAAAGATTGAAATTTTTCTGAACAATGAAATAACTATTCATGTATGTCTATCATAATGTTTCTAGCTTTTTCATTGGTTAATCTCAAATTCTAATTTGAATGAGGGATCAAAAACAGGCTTTTCTTTTCCGCTGTAGGTCTTGAGGACTGGGACATAATCGAGGGCAACCTTCAATATATTAATACCATAGTACCTTCTTATGTATGAAAAATGTGAGTCATGCTCTAAGAGAGGCTAGTTAGTTTAATAAGAGAGTAGGAGGAGAGAGAGAGAAAAAGCATGTTCCATAGTCATAGAGCAACAAACAGGTGTGGTGTGTGAAACAGCTCACCCTGAATTTGAAAATATTTAAAAATCAAGGCCAAGTTCTTTGGGGTGAAGAAAGAGAAGGTAGAGAAACAGGCTGGGGTGAGAAAACAATTTACACTGAAAGCAAAAAGTAGCAATGAGTAAAAAATAGAAAAAAGAAGAGGAATAAAATAAAGGGTGAGCAAGGAGAAAGGATGGAGAAAGAGGGGGGGGGTGGAGTCAAGTGAGGAGAAAAGTGGAAAGGGTGGTTGGGGTAGAAAGGATTTTCTTAATTTGTATTAACTTTTGAGGACATGTTAAATTCAATTCTGATCAAATATATTATAATTTTTTTTTTTTCACACAGTGAAATTTCCACGGGTACAGTTAGTAAATGAGGAAGAACTTTTTACAAATTGAGAGTGTAGCCAAACAATAACTGAAGAATGGAGAGAAAAACTTTTCCGAAAAGGTGTTAATATTCAATATTTTGGCTCACTTTTGAATTTTAGATTGAACTTTTTGGCTGCTTCTTCAGGCATGAAATAAATTCAGGACTTACATTTTGTTTTTCTTTGAAGAGCGTGCAGGGATGTTGGAGAGGGTCATGTGACTAGTGACTGCACTGTTATTGGTGGTTGAGATGGATTTGCGACTGTCATTGTGTTGGTCAGAGTGTGGTCTCCGGTGGTGGGGACGGGCAACATTCAGGGTGTTCAGGTCAATTGGGTCTTCACTTGAAAAAGAAAATTTTTTTCTCTCCTGATAAACAGAAAACTTTAATCAAAAATATTTTTTGCAGTTATGGCCCCGAACAAGGTTGTCAGATTGGGATACAAAGAGGAATAATCCAAACTTTACCTCCATGACAGGCATTGGAATAATGTCAAATTCGGAAATTAAGCAAGTCCGAAAACAGTCTCAAAACCAGCTTTCAATAGAGATAAAAAGCTAGAGACTGGTAATGAGCCTTTGCCTCTAAACCAGCTTGATTTTCGAATTCAACACTATCCAAATGCTTGCATTGGGTAAGTATGTATTTGCATCTGTATCCCAGTCTGGCAATCCTGGCCCTGAAAGCAAATAACTAACAAATATTTTTTCCCTATGAAATACATTTAAATAAAATGACATTTAAATATTGAATTAAAACAGATTGAAGTCTTTAATTACTTTTAGAAGAAAAGGATGAGTTCTATTTGTAAAATTAGTTGTTTTTATTAGCAAGAAATGATTGCATAAATATTAATGAATTCATCTTTTAATTCAAAGCATTTTTTGGACAATCAAACTCATTCTTCTGAAAATTTTTGTAGTTTAAAATGATGACGTAAGTCCTGGCCTGATAAAGAGATGAGTTCAAAACATTTGATTCTTATTTTTGATTCCATTATGAGACACTACTAGGAAAAAAAAAGTTTCTTTATATGCATACAGATAGTACACAAGTATGGCCTCAGAATGAATCGGACAAAATGCTGTGTGAACAACCAAGATAACTAGAATTTGATTGTTCAAAAAACTCTTTGAATGTTAATGACTCCTCTCGAAATAATACACCACAACTTTTAATGTTTCAATTTAATTTCATTTCCAATTTGCACATCAGAAAAATTAGCTTCCTATTCCATTAGAATTTTACTGAAAATTTTGAGATTTATGAGTTTTAAATATAAATATTCAGAATGTGTGTGCATGCACTTGCACATGTACACAAACAATTCTTTCTAGGTATAAACCAAATAAGATAATTTGGTTGAGTTTGGTATCACTATTATGTTATTCAATAATAAGTGAATATGATAATATGGAATGGCAACTAATTTTAACTCTTGAATTCATTTACAAAAATTAAATCTTGATGTCTAGTCAAAGTTACTTCCCTTGCAATATTAAGTGATTTTTTTTTCTATTCTTAAAAATTCAATTTACAAAAAAGGTTCAACAGTTTATGAGCGGTATGAAGTGGTGAATTTGAGAGTTAATTTCTCTTCAGTTTCAAGTAAGTAAACAGTTTTAGATTTGAGTAAAAATAGGCCTTCAGTTTAAAATACCATTTTAAGAACTTTTTAGGCTTTTTTCTGATTATCATAAACTGAAATAAAAAATATCAACAAATGATCAATATGGTTATCTTGAGAAAACTCTTTGAAGTGGTTGGATATTGAATTTAGTGAAAGCTACAACACTATTTCTTTTTCCTATGTCAAATTTCAAATTTGGTTATCTTCAGTTGACATTGTATAAAACAAATATTTACTGCTTTGGAGACAAAGTTATTCTCGAAAATTTATATATACATATATATACCCAGTTCACTTTGTATGGCTGAAACGTTTGAGTAAAAGGCCAATCGACGAATGATGAAATGAGGGAGGATTGAAAAAGTCATGATATTGGACAGATATTATCATGTAGTAAAAACTGTTCTCTGATGATCTACAATAGTAACTGGGATGTCCATACTTCAAATAAATAAATCACTGTTGCATGCACATGTATCAGAACAAATCATCAACTAAAATCATTTTTTTTTAAAGTAAAATAATCTAAAAAATAGATCTTTCATCTAAAATTACCTAAAAAAAAAAAAAGGTCCAAAATGACTCAAAAAAAGCACATAAAAAGAAAAAATGAGAGAAAAAAAAAAAAAAAAAAAAAAAAGGGTTTAGATGGTGGTATATTCATGCAAATTTTCAAGGTGGTAGCCACGAAAATGTGACCAGGAGTTCTGAAGACACACAGACACTGAAAGAAGGATCAGCTATGTGGGGCTATGGTGATTCTAGGAGTAGTCATCTTAATTATTTATTCTTTTAGCAGGATAAGCAACTGATTACTATATAAAAAATTTCAATGATGACTTATATCTCCAATAGTAATTAGCAGATTCATTTTATAAAGTAAAAAACTTTTCTTAATGCTGAACTGGGCGCTTACTTTCTGACATTTTTATGGAAATACAGACAGAAGTAAGGCGTACATAAATTATTTTATTTTTGGTGCCATTTTCAATATTATATCTATACATGTCTTCCTGGGTGTGTGAAAATATTTTCACACTCCTGGGCAGACAGGTGCAGTCCCATGATAAAAATGGCGCAAACTGCATGATGCTTAAAAAATAAAAATAAATAAGAGAATAGCAGAAAGTAAGTGCCCAATTTATAGACACCATGATGGTTTTATAAGAAGAAAATGGAAGAAGAAGACAATCATAAAAACAGTGGAAAGTAAGAGCCAAGTTTAACACTATAGTTAATTGTGTTTAGAAAAGATTTTTTAAAATCTTGAAAATTTCTAAAATCAACAAATTTTCAAGTGATTTGAAGGTCAAATGGATTGAAAGTACCTAAAATTGAGCCAAAAAAGATTTTTTATAGGAGAAATGTGTTGCACCACAAAACAAATCTTTACCTAATTTGTAACTAAAGCAACAATTTTCACTAGGTAAGGATTAAAGTAGGTTAAGCTGGATTAAATGAGCTATTCAGATGTTAAATCCACAAGTTCATTATATAATGTACTATGTTCATTAAATTGAGGGAATTTTTAGAAAAGCAGCAACCTGCGACAAGGACTGAACCAGCTTCCTTTATATTGCGTGGTCTCCATTCTGTTTCTACCGACAATGGAACAGCTCCCTCCACGATTCATGCCTGGGCAAGGCGTGTAGAGATCCTGGGGTACCCAGTCATCAGAATCCCCTAGTCCAGAGTAAAGGAAAGAGCGATATGTCTGGCATCAACTTGGCTGCAGGAGCTGCCAAACCAGCTCAAGCACCCTGAGTTGTCCTTCCCCTAGACTGTTTGCATTTCCAAGGCTGGAGAGCCCAATCTGCCAAACTATTGGGGGCGGGGGGAAGAAGAGATGGATTCATACTCTTACAAGGGCATCAGTATGAAATTAACACAAACAACCCCCACCAGACTTTGAAATGTAGTCGCCAATTCTATTGTCCAAGTAGATACCAACTATGCTAATTGTACCTCTAACCTTCAAATTTTCGTATTAAGAGCACAGTAAAATATGAAATGCAACCTTCCATCAATTCAGCAGAAATAAATATTGCGAAAAAAGTTACATTGCACCAATTTATCTAAGCAAATAGGTAACTATTTTTCTATATACTTTACAAAAAGAGAATAGTCTTCGAAAGATTCAAAGTAAAAAGTTTTACTAAGTAGTGTGAATAAAACAAAACTAAATACTGAAAAGCAAAAATATCTGCTACAGACAAGAATTGATTTCATTTTCCTAATCCAGAGAATTCATTACTATCAAATACTAATTATAGAGCAGCTACCCTTATGTCCTAATGAACCTCAATGAATCATTTAAATTCTCTTGATATAATAGTAGTTTTAGTGACTTGTACTACAGTGGTAGTCAGTTTATTTGTTAACCTTTGACAAAACGTCAAACTTCTAAACAAATGAGTGTATGAAAATTCAAAGGAATCCTGAAAAAACAAACTAAAATTTTAAAAAAATTTAAAAAAATCAAAACATATAAAAGTAACTGAAAATAAAATGAAATCAAATGATTGGTGCAGGATGAAGATGAAATGAAAAAGTGAAGCAATGAAGATAATAATTACAACAAACTAGAGTTGAATAACCTAATCAGAGAGCAGCAAAGGAAAAATGAATTCAAGCAAATATGATACATTGGATTTCCCTTCAGCCTAGGGTTGCCAGATTTGGCTAGAAAGGAGGATAATCCCAAGCTTTTATCTCTAAGTCTTACCCAACACAGGCATTGGAATAGCATTGAATTTGAAAATCGAGTGAGTGTGGTAGGAAGAGATTCTATGTCTGCCTTTTGGGGTAAAACCACCCTAAGGGGAAGTCTGGAGGCAGTGGTTCAATACAAATCTGCCTCGAGAGACTGGTATAGAAACTGTTTCCAGACTTGATTGATTTCTGAACTGGATGCTATCAAATGTCTGTTTTAGGTAAGTCTCCGAGATACAGTTCAGATTATCTTTGCTTCTGGTCAAATCTGTCAACCCTGCTTCAGCCTGAAAAATAGTAAACTTACCAGGTGTATATATTTGAGGCACAGAGAAACATTTTAGGCTAATATATGGGACAAAGATCTCAAGAAAAGAAAGGAACAGGTGGAAAGATGATGAAAAGAGGATAAAATGAAAAGAAAGTAATTTCAAGCATCATGCTAATCAGGTTCATTAAAAAGAAAGGGATGCTTGGATGGATGGAGGTACTGCCATGTTTTTATAAAGATCTTGGAATTTTTGACTCTTGTTTTTTTATAAAAATAAAAAATAAAAATAAAATTGAATGACGGAAAAAAGAATGTGAAACACAAAGAAATCTAAGTGTGACAACATTATCTCTAATTCCATTCTAGAAAAAGTTGACCAATTAGAAGCAGTGAGGGCTAACCCAAATAGAAGCAAGAACACAATGCATTATGGGTACAAGAATTTTAAAGGATTATAACAAAAGAGATCACAAGGCAAATGGGGAAGATAGTCATCAAACATGGGAATAAAATAATAAAGAATAAAATAAAATATAGAGTGATAGAGAGAGAGAAAGCACAACAAACTTCTCACAAGCTAGAGACTTGAGAGTTACATGGGCAAACACTCAAGGCTGGTCCAAAATGGCTGTTGGACCTTGAAGAATTTGCAGCAGCATCGACACAGAAACGGTTGGCATGGCACCAAATGATTAACTTACAGTTTGATTTTCTTTGATGGCGGCGCAGAAAAAATAGGAGGGGGCAGGAGGGTAGAAACGTTACTGTTGGGAGCAGCGTGGTTGTCATGGGCCTGTTTAGATGGTTGCCTCGACCAAGGATGATCCTGTATCTTCAGGCTGCCTGCCTCTTCATCATCAAGGAAATGCAACCTTTCAAGAAAAGAGAAACCTAACATTTATAGGCAAGGGTTCATTACCCTGCAGATGCAAAGGCGGACATTATTCCGCAGCAGGAAGTAGCACGGAGATTGATGCCACAGTAGCAGCAGAGATGGGAAAACAGATTTTTACATAAATCAAAGAATATCACTATTTCTTTGGATTTTTTTTCTTAATAAGTAGCTTCTGTGATCAAGCTATAGTAGAAATCTTAAAAGCTTTAGTAATAGCCCACCCTCCCAATCTTAACCAAGGTTGCCATAGGTCTTTTGCTACACAAAACAAATTTTGTATGGCCTTGGGACCAAATGAAGTAGCCTCAGTACCAAAGTAATCAAATAACTGGTAATTCATCATCGAACTAGGCTTGCAGGAAAAATGGATTAAAATGCATTATTTTCATCTATTGATCATGCATATTTATGATGTACCATATCATTTGTATGTTAGGAATTGTTATCCTTTGTAAGTTTTGCTTCAGTACATATCTTTATTTTCAAAACCAAATAGCTTTGTAGGGCACCAATTTGGCTCTATTTTGGTCTTGAAAAATACAAAATGGCAACCCTGATATCAACCCTTTATAAATTAACTGAAGTTGGTTTCAAGTCATAACCCATTTTTAATAGTATCAAGAAATATAGTCAATAAAAGATCAAAATATAAAATGTATAAATTTACAATAATTCAAGGGAACATTTTCAACTTCTAAGATATTGACAACTCAAGGACAGAAATTCCATTTGTTTTATTTATATTTTTCATAAAAAAAACCTTTTGGGATTTTATTCAAAACTCAGGTCATTTAAAATATTATAATCCTTTAAAAATTATCAAAAGTCATTTTCGTAATGTAATTTAACTGAAATACACACAGCCTATAAACATCAAAACAAAATATACTTGTCCTATTTAGTCTTTTGGATTCATTCAGTTAGAGAAGAAGAATACAATTATTCTATATCATAATGATAAAATGGTCCACAGACATTTCTGCACAAGATAAATCTGCGGAGACTGACAAACTATGATGATAAAACTATTTATTACAAAAATCAAAATAATTTTTTGAATTAGCAGGTGCTAATGACAATGTATATATATTTGGCAACTCATAACATTATACTGTAGTTAGTACCTGCAAACTCAAAAAATCTTTTCAATTTTTGTAATGAATCATATCAACTTTATACACAGATTTGTTCTTGTGTGGAACTGTCAAGTCACAGCAATGAAGTATGTGTGTGTGTGTATTACTGAAATGAAAAGGAGGATGAAGGATTGTCTTCAAGATTAATAAGTTGTTCACAGCAAATACCATATAAAATGCTTTCAACCTGTTATAATTTAATATCTACCAATGTTTCTGAGGGAGTTTGAGCGGTTTCTTCACAATTTCTTACTTACTTCAAGACTTGATAGTTCACTACTTCAAATTGGTTTAAATAAATAAGCTAGGTAAGTAAACATTGGCATCTCATCAATTTCATCTGAGCTTTAATTAAAAAGTAACTGAACTTGTTCAAGTAGAGGAGTCAACGGATTCAAATGAAGCATAGGAAATATTTTTATCAGCAAAATCGTTACCTTTAAATGTTACAGGCAGAGAAACAAACAGAAAAAGTCACTGTTTAATACATAGAGAGATTCAAATGATCTGTAACTGTACAAACTAGTATAGGTATAAAGCAGAGACGGTTTTATGGATGAAGAATGTGAGTAGAGATACATGATTGAATTCAAAGAGAATTTGTTAGAAAAAGACGAAGCAGATGATGAGGAAATGATGGATGAAGATGCTGAATGGAACGGAATATGGGTGATAAGGTTGGATAATGAATGAGGAGTCAATGAAATGAATTGATGTGAAAGAGGGTGGCTGAAAGATGAATGGCACAAATATAAAATTTAAAAAAAAGAAAAAAGAAAAAGGCATTTATGGAAAGCTGCATAGAAAATTCAAAAACAACATGGCTTGTGAAACAATGGTGATTGGCTCAACCCTTTGAACACTGTATGCCTGATATTTCAGGTTGAACTCTGTTTTATTGTGCATGTCAATTGAAAAGCTGAAATAGATCTAGATCTCAACAAAATTTTGCTCTTAATGTAATTATGGAGTTGGATAAAATCCACAATTAGCAAAACTACAATAGTGTCATTTCATTACTGCATAAAATGAAGATGTTCTTTGCACATTTTAGGATGATCTATTCCTAGACAAGTAATTCTCAATTTTTATTGTATGATGGCTCACTAAGAAATGAATTTGTCTAACGCTGAACATCAATTTCAAAAAGGAAGTTAGACACTTTTTAGTAGTCAATGAATAAAACTTTGATATCAACATACAGTATACGTACTCATCACTCATTTTTCCTTTCATGTATCACTAAAAAAGTAGGAAACATTATTCTGTACTGCGTATATTTTATGTATCAATCGTTATTGTTGTTCTCATATCAATGGAGGTGGTAAGATGATATAACATTTGAGCTTTCCCCCTCAGGAACTCCAGTACATGGCATCTGAGGGTCTAAAAAACCAAGGATTCAAAGGGTTGAGATGTCAGAGATATGGCATCAGAGCAGTTAAAATGGTGGCACTGAAAGATAGATAAATTGACAAATATTCCATAAAGATGACTAAAAAGCACTCAAAGAGCAATTACCTCAGCCCTTGGCTTATTCAGAGGAGAGTAATTGTGCAAAATTGAATTAGTTCTTCCATAGCCTATCATCCACCTTTCCACAAAGTATCATTGAAATTCATTGAGAACTTTTAGACATATCATGTGGACAAACACAGAGTTTTGGTGATATTATGCGATTCGGACATAAAACTATGACGTTGAGGAGATAATTGTGCCTGGATCGTCTCCAAAATTTGATCAGTTCTTCCACAGTCTATTGTCTACCCCTCCACAGAAAATTATATAGAACTTTTCAAGATGTCATGTGGACAGTCATGACCGTATATAAATCTAATTTAAAAAAGAACAGAAAAAGTTTCCAATTAGAAAATAATTTCCCAGATCCACAATAAAATTTTTCCACCGCTTCCTTACACTATTGTCCATCGTTCTATAAAATTGTGCAAAAATGACCAACAAAAACAAATTACGGAATTAAAACAAATTATTCAGATACGAAAAAGAAAATCCTTATTTGAAATGAAATATTTTGGTGGATTATTTCACTATTGTGCAGTTCAATTTGATAATTTATAGTTTTTCGCAGGAACTATAAAACTATTATTTACTCATGGTATTCAGGTGTGGTTTTCTCTCTAAGTTGCTATCATCAACTCAGAAAGAAAACAAAAGTTGGAATAATAATGGGTCTTCTCAAAAGTTATAGACAATTCATCTAATTATTACCCAGTTTTCATTAGCTTTAATGTTGTTCTCGATTATTTATTTATCTATCCATTTGGTCATCTTTGTTTTAAAACACAAACCTATGGCAAGGATACAAAGGCTCAAAAGTCACACAGAAGGTTCGAAAAATATAATTATTTTATCAAAAAGCATAATCAAAAATTATACACATCAGAAATTTACGTAATAATGAAATAGAACCGTTTTTTTTTTGGTTCTGTATTAAAAAGTCAGTTTGGAACCTCAGATGCACTCTTTCCATTGTACCTTGACAAATTTACAGTGTAATTAAGAATAAAAGACATTTCATGGTAGTTAGATAGAGGAGAGACATGGAAATTTATTTAACAAATATAAGATCATTGAATGGTGTTTTGAATCCAGAACTTTTTAGTGATCTTGTTTTCACTATGGTTTTCACTATCACGTTAATTTCTAATGAATATGAATATGAATATGTTATTTAATTAGACTTTTTCATAAATTATGTTTTAGACATTCCGTATTGTTTTTTGGGCCTTTCTATGCCGTTTAAACAATGCCATAAGTTTATGTATGTCAAACTAAAGATAAGAAGACCTATTCCAACCTATGTCGTTTTTTTTAAAGTTGATAGCAGAAAACAACACCAGAACACTAAATTAATAATTTCATAGTCCCTCCGAAAAACTATAGATTATCAAATTGAACTACATAAAAGTAAATCAATTCACTAAAATATTTCAACTAAAAAGATAATTTTAATACCTCAATAAATTGTTTAACTTCAGTTTATTTCTGACAGTCCTTAAAAAGAAGAAAAAACAATGCTCAAACACTGTTAGTTTTAGTTCCCACAAAAAACCATAAATCATCAAATTCAGCTACACAGAATTGAATTAATCAACTAAAATAATTCAACGCAGAAAATAATTTTGATTTTTGTATCTCAATGAATTGTTTTTGATTCCATAATTTGTTTTTGTCCGTTATCTGTGCACCAAGTTATCCTTATGGTTTTGCATGGAGAAGTTGGCATTCAGATATTTGCACTACATTAACATGTGCAAATAAGCCAGTGAACCAGTAAGAGATATTTTTGAAAGGTCCATTGTTATCAACCGAGAAACAGGTAATGAACAGGAACTTTTTTCAAGTAGATAGCTTTTGAGTAAAGCTAACTTTGGCACAAGGCTTTATTTCTAGAACACTCGACAAGGCTCAAGCTAACCTATCAATCACTGTACATTGTGCTGCTTGATAGTAGGTCATAATAGTTGGTGAGAAAGGGGAATTATGAGAAAGGTCAAGGTATAGATGGAACGAAAAAAAAAATCCAACAAAGCAAAATGGATAAGTCTGCCGGAAATGGAGATGTATCGTTTATAAATACACTATAGATCAGTGATTCAAAAACTTTACTGTATATGTCACTATATAAGTCAATATTTTAAGCATCAAGTATTTTCCCCAATGGATCCTATTAGTCTGTTAGACACAATGAACTTGACACTGATGGACACAATGGTGCCATATGTTGGAAAATCAACTTATAGAGCAAATATTGGACTAAAATTTATAACAATTTAGTTTTATACATCAGTACATAGGATCATAGAACTTTTCGAATTGGCTGTATTATAAAATCAGATTTTCAGACATACAACTTCATGTGAGCCACCTATCCACTTGCCTTCCAGGAATCACTTTGAGGATCACTGCTGTAGATAACGAGAAATCATCTGGTGGGGTTAATGCTTTGGGCTATGAAGAGAATTAAATTTGGGGTTACAAGAAATTTTAGACAGGAAGAATATTACAATACTTACAGCTTTTTAGTTTTATTTGATCGAGCATTGACCAAAGGTGGCAGGATCTCAGAGACAGATAGATGATTGTTTGCTTCAGTAAGACTTTCCACAGACTGCTGGGAATCACCTCTTATCATGCTACCTCCATCATCATCCAAATAAAGTCTAAAAAAATTTTTTGAAAATAGCAATAAAATTTAGTAAACATTTTCAAATAAAAAAAAATAATCTTTTCTCCTTTATTTATATTAGCAGAACAGAAAATTTGATAGATGCTTTTAGCAAAAGCTAATCTACTTAATTTAGATTTTAGGCTATTTTTGAATGAATTATTGATAATTATTTTACTGCTGATTTGCTTTAGGTACTAACTAATAATGACAATTTTTTTTCTCTTAATATTGATAATGTACACATATGACAAAGCTTATAAATATATGCAGGAGATGCAAGTCCAGCAAAAATGATACATTTATTACTGCGGTAACACATTGGTTAGTGCTCCTGAAACATTTCTACAAGAAGCAGTGCTGCAAAAAACAGCTGTATACCAGGTCATTATAACAGCACTGAAAATATTGCACTGGCAATCATTTTCGAATAAATGACAGTTATTCTATGCCAAATGGACCAATTGGGAGAAATTGCCCCACTCGACCATTTCTGATTTTACTCTGACTTTGGTCACAATTTCTTTCAGGTCCGAAATAAAGTCCTGTGAAATTTTAGCTCAATATCTCAGCTCATCCAGTTACTATAGATCCAAGAACAACAACTTTGGTTTGACAGCAACCAAATCATTTTTTCCATTTTCAAATAGCTGCCATTCCATAACAGGAGGTTCTATTAAACTGAAAATTTGATATCTGGATCAACTTTTGATGTAAACTTTGAAAATCTTATCAGCCCAGCCCTCAAAAATATTTTCCAGAAAAAGATGCCAGAGTAGGCAACAAATTTCATTGGTATTACCGGGAAGCCATTTTCAAATGATCATAACTCGGTACTGGGCCCACCTAGTGAGCTTTATCTTGTGAGGAGGAAAGTAATGTCAATGCACTATAAAATGTTACAATCTGGATCTTTTCTAGATCCAAAGATATGAGGTCTGAAAAATGGCCCAATCAAAAAAAGTACCATTTCCTAACAAAATCCACAGAAAAAAAGTGTTTAAAAATGCTTTGGTAGTTTTTCAATTAGATCTTTTGATCTTCTTTATTTTTTGTTCTAATCAGTAGTGGGGAGGGAAGCACATGAGTATGGTATATACCTATACCCAGTTCCCAAAACCCATTTCCAGCACCAACATTGAAATTTTGTTTATTGACATCACCAAGTTGGAATTTCATTTATTTGTAATCCTCCATGATGGCTTATAAGCAACTGCCAATTTCTTTTATTCATAACTATTAAGGATAATATTTACGACAAAAATGTATATTCAGTTTTGATTGCAGTGAAATGGGTATCCCCACTGCCTGGGGCCCATACCTGTTGGCTGAGCAAGCAAATGTTTTGTGTAGATGGCAAGTAAAACTGTCTCTTTGGCACATGATGGTGTATTATAGAAATATATACATCTTTTTGTTGTTCCAACTTCAGAAATGTTTTCAATCCACCAAAAACTGTCAAAAACACATACCACACATTGCCCTTGTTGCACTTTCAGCCCTCTTCAGTAGAACAATACAAAAACTAAAGATTCAAAAATTATCATCAAAATATTGGTAGAATACATCTCTATTGAGCCTACTGACAATTTGTATATGTCTCATCAATAACAGTTTAGATTGAATAGAAAGTAACAAGAAAATGGTTAAGAAAATGTTTATCAAATAAAGAGATTACCTGTTATCATTTTCTGTTTTAATGTTTGTTGCAATTTTAGAATCCATTTCAGTCGTGAGGCCACTAACTGATTCATGTTCCACTGTAATCTCATAAGTACCAATCCCTGCAGATATAAAGGGGAAAAATATAAAAATAATACAAAAGATTTCAAAGCATAGTAATATTTTTCCTAGCACTAGAGATACACTTCTGAAGAGATACAGCACTAAACAGAACAGCGCAATACAGGATCATTATAACCTAGCAAGAATAGCACGACCAGAACAACTATCTGCCTTGTTGCAGCTCTCATTTTTATCATTTCAAAATATGTGATGACTCAACAAGATGGAGTGGATAAGCGCTGCGTATTTCATCTGGTAGCTACTTTTCAGAGCTGGTGAAATATCACTAGGTATCAATGTATATCGTTACAGGATATATCATTGCATACGTCTGTATTCTCATATAGACAGCACAATAACCAGAGTGTACAGTATACAAATATTTTGGAGACTGTATTGCTGTCTTGATCATCATTTATTTTGGAAATTAAACATTACCAAAATTATTAAAAAAAATATTTCGAAAAAAGTGTGATAGCAAATCAGTGCTAAGCTGGGTATCACTGAACAAGACTAAGTCTATTCTCTCTTCACAATGCTTACCTTTTAAATGCAGCAATTGATCAGCTTCTGTAACATCATCTTTCTCTTCAAGTTCCGGAAACTGAATGTCTGAGCTGGGACCCTCTTTGATTCTGAATCACAAATAATCATAAAGTGCAAATTTATGAATACTAATACAAAATGTCTAGGTTTTTTAATTATCATGCAAGCACCTTCTTTAAAATATCGACATATCTTTCTGATTAAAACATTTTCAAAAACGCAATCAAGTAAAATTCTAGTGCCAACAATTTAAAAGATAACGAAAGCAATTCCTTCCCTATTTTGAAGATTTATTTCCTGTTATAAATCAAATGATCCTTATCTCACAATTATATATATATATATATATATATATATATATATATATATATATATATATATATATACACACACACACACACACATCAGGCATACATTTGAATAAGACATATTCACAGTAAAATAATTGTCCTGCCATTTAGTTACTATTGCTATCTTGCTCAGATCAAAATATCAATAGATCCTGATATATATAGCTAAGTACAATGTAAATAGTGCATGTTATATCAAATCATGAATGATGCATCCAGATTCTCATGGGAAAAGGAAAGTAAGATGTGGCTCCAAAGCATTTAGATTGTATTATTAACATAATGAATTGAGCAAACTTGCTTCACCAATTGCACTTGGTATCAGATTTATAGCTACTTATTCAAAGGGAACCCCCTCCTGTCTTGATAGACAATGAAACGGCACTCAAGTTAGCAATGCTAGTCAAAACCAATTTAGTTTACTTCATTTTCAAACATAATTTAATCTACGAGCATAATTTTGCAACGTGTGGCTTCATTGTGTTTCACTTTACTGTGTGTCTGTCTATTTTCAAATTTATCCTGAATATTCACACATAGTACAAGTTCATTCATTTTTCTGGCACATCTTCCTTTGAGAAATGACAGTTGAAAAAAATTCAGGATTTATTTTAACAATAAAAGCTAAAAAACAAATTTAAAACTTTTTCTCAAACTTATTCATGCTTTATGCATCCACTAATTACAGCACAACTAATGTTGAAACTTTGTCCACCAAAAAGACTATTTTTATTAAATGGACTGATTTTCGTGACTAAATAGAGGAAAATCAGGTAGATCTAGTTGAAAAATGGCTAATTTGGAATCTCTTCGAGAAAAAAGGAGATCCTGAACAAGAAAAACATTGTCAACAGTAAGGT
The DNA here is from genome assembly GCA_963457665.1 of Thysanoteuthis rhombus. Lineage (NCBI taxonomy): Eukaryota > Metazoa > Mollusca > Cephalopoda > Oegopsida > Thysanoteuthidae > Thysanoteuthis > Thysanoteuthis major. The sequence goes on from OY735198.1 coordinate 50,125,574, forward strand.
ACATGAACTGTTGCAATGTTTATTGTTTTAGTTATCACCTTCTTGACAATGTAGAAATGAAGTACTTTTAATGTCCCAAGACAACTTGATTTTATTAAAAAAGCCACAAAAAGCACGAAGCTTAAATACATGAGGTATAACTCACCCAGCCACACACTACAGTCAACGAGTGGAATAAGATGTTTAACTGTCTTATTGATCACTTGTGTCTGCTGAGCATACGGAAATTTGCCGTTATTTACAAGGGGGTACCAGTACTAAATCTCATAGTGCTTAAACACAGAGGCGTAGAAACAAGGTTTTAACACATAATAAAGACTTAAAAGTTACCAACTTGATAGTGTTTGGACAAAATTTAGTCGATGTTTGGTTGTTGGAACAAAACACTTCAAACTTTGACAGGCTCTCAATAATTGACCAGAAGTTTGTCTATCTCTTGTCATCACATAACTCAAGAATGGCTAGAGCTATCTATGGCAACTAAATTTTCAATGGTTACTAATGGGACCCAATAGAAAAAGAAAGAAAAAAAAAAAAATACAGTTTCTCTAAATGGGCCCAATCGCCACATATAGAACTTCTGCAGGAACTAGGTGGAAATCCAAGCTAGTAAAGATGATTACCTGATAAGTGTGAAAGTCTCAGCTGGTTTCTGTCCCCCAGCTTGTTTCAACTTTTCATACTCAGTTACCAGCTGCTGTGACTGTTGCAGCATGTTTTCATGATAGCGTATCACTCGGTTCTGGTAGAAATCACGAAGGTCAGAGACACCGCCAATACCACATTCAGCAAGCACCTGCTCAATGACATCCTGAAAATAACAAATGGTGATATTCAAATTATTTATTCATTAAAAAAAAATTTTTCTGAGCGAGAGAATTAAAACAGAATATGAGAAACAGTAAGTCTCAGTAGTTTTTTCTTTATAAATGGTTAAGATGGAAACTTACAGGAAATTTTGAGTGCCCTTGAAGGAGTTGGTTATCCACGGCTGAACGCAAATGTTTCATCATACGTATATAAAATTCATGAAGGATGTCTGTCAACAACTCCAGGGAAGATTCTTTGGAATCTATAAGAAAAAATGCATCTTAAAAAGAAATTGTAATTAACCTATCAACTGCAGTAGGCAGCGAAGAGTAATTGCTATTCAATGTAAAATAGCTTTTACTTCAAGCTAGATAAAGACCCTTGTCTGCTGCCAGATAAGACTTTTGTGTTGCAATGGATTGACTCATAGATGGAACTGAGTTGCCACCAATCATAAAACAAAAATTTTGTTGAGTTAGCTTTAGAAATGCAATTTCATAATCTGCATTTAATGGATTAATTCTGCTACCAGTCAGTGTCAAGAGTCAAGGTTCAGCCTTTCTCAATTCCTAGTTGATACATCAATTTACTGAAAGGAAAATCTTCACACAAAAAAAAATACAAACTCAGCCCACTTCATGAAACTGATAAGAACCACCTATTTTTTCTAACAAAATACTAAAAGATAGATTCTGACAAAGTGTTCTCCAAAATTTCAATGAATGAGCCCCTTTATATATCAGTTAATGATTTACATAGAGACAGACAGTGAACATTTCAGAGAATTTTAAATTGTGACAAAGAGAACGTTGTTTTACCTCAAATTAATTGCACCCCCCCATGTGCATCTGTTGTAAAATAGCAAAAGTGAGCACACACGGTTAGCCATAAGATGTCAGATTGCATCCTGATGTATGCATTTGTGGCTGGATTGCCAGCCGACATGAAGACTTCTTTGCGCTTCATCATGAATGGACAATATGAAAAATAAGACAGCAACTTGAGAACCTATCATGGCAGCCGCTCAACAAGGGAAGGTCTACACACAAACAGCCTCAACTGGCACTTGCCATAGCAATACCACCTGCTACAGGTGCTCTGGACCAAACCACTTAGCCAAAGATTGTCTCTATTGACATGTGTAGGCTAGCTGCAGTCATACGCTTATAGGTTAGCAATACTTCTGATGCAATGAAGTGGGCTACATCTTGTCACAGTGCCATAGAAACAGGTACGGGGAAAAAGACATTGGTACCCGTCTTCTCCCCAACCAAGAGCCTAATGTGGCACTACTCATAATCGATGTACATGTGGATGGAACCAAGTGCACAGCATTTGTAGACCCTGGTTGCTCTCAAAAGATCATGAGCAGATCAGTTTGTCACCATCGGTGAAAGAGGGAGGAGAAGGTGCTTATCACCGATGGAAATAGGCTGAATTGCCAGGGAGCTGGCAGAGTTCAGTTGGTATGAGCAACAGGGAGCCTATTAAGGTGTGTGTAGCAGTCAAGATTGACGAACCTGATTTCAGTGCCAAGGTCAATTAACACAAAAGGGTTTGCACTGCAAAGTGCATGTGGACAAACAGTTGGATGCCGGAGAAACTGAAGAATAAAGTGCCAAAGTACTCCATGCCCGCACAGATCAGGAAAAAGTTTGAGCAGGAACTGGCTCCACATGGGCATGGCATTCATTGAATGCAGTAACATTGAGCTGGAACGATGAGACGAGCAATTCCTCCCTAAAGAGCATGCTGGGGGACACCTATGCTAGGATCAATCAGAGTGACCCAGTGCAAAGCAATTGATGCATGGACGGGCGTGAGTTTGATACACAGCTCAATGCTTGTTTCAAGCTCTCTGGAAGTGAATGAATCTATCTCTGCGATCAGGAGATCATGTTAAGTATCTCCAAGGGAGCATCTGTTATGTAACCCATCATTTGCAATAGCAAAAGTGAGCATGTGCAGTTGGCCATAAAATGTAGCTGATGGGTAATGAATATTCATGAGTTTCACTCCAATGAGAAGAAGCAAGAAAATAGCCCAGCATTGCAGTCATGATGGATTGGTGAAAGCAAAAAGAAGTGAATTGTTTGCAGAGAGATTGTTGTATTGTAACAGTGTTTTGTTGACAATGTGTTCTTCTGTGTTGTACGTCTTATGACAGTCTACTAGATTGTTTGTTCCTAACTGTTTTCAGTACAGTTGGTTTTGCATTACTTCCACGAATTCTTGCGCTTGAGCTGTGTCATAAGTCCTAACTCTTGTAGTGCAGTTAGTTTGGCACTATCTTGATAAACTCCTGCATACAAGCTGTGCTGTGTGTGCAAATGATTACACACTCTAAGCAAGCTCCTGTATACATGGTGTGTCATACGTTTTGACTTGAAATCCAGACACCTCGTGACCTTAAAGTCACTATATAAATACATAAAAATATTTGCTATAATGAACAATTTCCAAATATGTTTAAAAAAAAATTTTAAAAATGAGTACGAAAGTAGTATATTTTCAAAAACTTCAATAATCTCCTTATATAATATGCTATTTGATTGTCAACATTTTTTTTTATCGGTAACATTTGTAAAGGGAGATAACAAATACAAATTATGGAGCAATCTCATCCTTTGCAAATGCATAAAAAAAAAGTTCACTCTGGTTGAACATAAACAATAAAATGCAGTGCGACATAATGTTCTTGCTATTTTTAAAAGTAAAGCGCAATTACTTGAATTCTGTTGTCATTTTTGGTGGTATGGGTAAACTAGATAAAAAAATTAATGACACTTACTGTCAAAACCAATATGTGCACAAATTGCAGCCACTGAACAACGCAAAAGTTTCCGGCAAGAAACATTATCTATTACAGGTGGTGGTGTACCAATTCCACGGGCAAAATCACTGAAGAGAAAAAGAAGAAAAAAAAAAGAAAGAAAGATGAGAAATGAGATATAAAATAATCCAATATCAAGTTAAAAATGTAATCCAAACAGAGAGACTAAAGGTTACAGCAAAAATAAAATTATCACCATGTTTACCAATATCTATACATCTTAGAGATGGAAATATGTTTGGATTCCAGATGATATGAAAAGCACTAAGTTGATAGTCAGTCGAAAAAAAAATATTTGGGCTTTTCAGTTGAATAAATATTGCAAGATCTTTCTGCCCTGGGACCAAGGGATGAAAATCATATCAAAAGAATGCAACCATTATCATTTGTCATATAGAATGCAATCATGTCTGTGGGAGTTGCAATCAAACAAAATTAGGCACCATCAAACTTTTATACCTTACATGAAAACACTAATTATTCGAACTTCAGATTATCTGAACAAGATTTTAGCATCCCATAATCAAGTTCAATATGACTTCTTTTTTTATGATCAGGTCAGTTAACCGTACAATTGAACAAAATACTCCCCGCCTGTCTCATTCTGATTATCAAGATTACTCTGTATATAAAAGCCAGAGTTGATTTTTTGTTGGTTTCTGTCATGCTAAAGATAACAGAAAGAGAAGAGGTAAAGCAAAGATTGTGTGTTCACATACACACTAATACCACTGTTGTCTTCAAAAACGCCAATTCTATTGCTGTATTGTTTTAAAGCTATTAAAGAAAAAACAGAAAATATGAGGAGTTATCAACAGATAAATAAACTTTATCAAAAGGTAGGCCTTTTTTCTAATTCTGTGATTTTTCAAGGGTACTATGGTACCATAAAAATAAATCGTAATTCACACAATCCCACATGATGTTTTCTTTTCAGTGACCTTCATAGTGGGTTTTAGCATAAACCAATGAAAGGATCAAACCATAAGCTGATGATGGTAATTTATTTTCTATTATCATCTGCAAGGAAATGTTGAATTCTATCCGACTTTAATTTGCAATTGGACATCAATTTATCTTTTACAGGAAGGCATTTCTTGATATTTTCAAATTAATTGTAACTAACATCTGTGGTGAACATTACCCAATGAATTTGTTAACAAAAAAAGAAAAAGTATATAAATTCATCTCTGTAGTTATTAAAGATTTTGTATATCTTCAGAATGGAAAACAATATATTCTATGTTTTTAATCAAATAATATAAATGGGATATTTATAATTACTAGCTGTTAAGTGGGCCAACAGATGGAATTCTAGATGTTTTCTGTTTGATCAAAAAGATGAAGATTTGGTTCAGCTAATTTTACAGACACAAAGTAAGGATCCATTTTAGTATTACTCTTAAATTGTGAATCAAACTATATCTATGGCAGACAGGCATTAGGTGAATTGCAGTAAGATTTAAAATTATTTATCCATAATTGGCATTTCATTTACAATACAAACAAAATAAACAACAATAGTCATTTGGTGAAGGAGCAAATTAAATCATAGGTTAATAGACAGTGCAAGATAAAAGTAAATAAAATTTCACAATAATAGGTGAAATGCTAACCATAAATATTTTTACTGACCTGTCTCTATCTCGTAACAACTGGGAAAAAGGTTGCTGTACTTGAGGCTTGATGTCTGGACCAGTATATTCAGGCACAGACAATGTAGCAGGAAATGTTATTTCTGTATCAGGTTTCTTTAGAAGGAAAAGAAAAGTCAGTACTTATACAGAAGTTATTCCCTTGGGACCATTTTTCAAAAGATTTTCAAAGCCGGAGATGGAAGAATTTCTATTTTGAAATCTTCTCTCAATACTGGGAAGATGCCCACAAAAACATAATGGTACATATTGTAATGGTGTGAATCTAAATGTACCCTACACTTTGTTGTGTTTGTTTTAGAATTAAATTGAAATAAAAATACTTAAATTAATAAAAATCAAAACTATACTATCATTTTTAGGCCTGACATGACTAGGTGTAAAATGAAGATATTTTTTATTTAGCTTTATTCGATGGAGTACTAATAAATCATTATTATTTTTAGTAGTTTTTTCTAATTATCATTTCTTTTGTAAAAGATCTATTAATGTTTTCTCTACATAAAAACATTACATTAAATAGATTTTGAAAATTTCAAACAGCTAAATGTAAGAAAAGGTAAATAGATCCATGGATGGAAGAAATACCATCTTAATTATTTTTAGTTACTTTTTTCATCATAATTTTTTATAATAAAGATTAACCACAAAACTGACATTCTCACACCTGAGATAATTGCTGTGAGTTGGTATATACAGATGGGAATCTTATTTGTAGTTTGTGATTAAGAATTAAAATTACACCCTTTTAAATACATATTTTTCTATTTTAGTAACTTTACATTGGGTTTTTGCGAATTTTTAAGCAATTTGTCAAGTATGGATGAATGCACAAGAGAGATGTATACATGCTTGTAGAGTTTTATCATTTTTTTTTTTTTTTATTCAGGTTCAAGAATAGAAAAAATAACTGATAAAAGTTACGAAAAAGTAAGTCAGTCCACGGAAGGGGAGTTATAATAATAACTCCCCTTCTATGGACTGGCTTACTTTTACCGGAGGGGGGGGGGGCGGAGGAATGAGAGAATTTCATTTTAGTGGTTGATTTCATGAATAATAGTTACAATAAAAAAGTAACTAAAAAAATTAAGATGTAGATTGTATTATCATTCAGAAAGAAGCAAAGAACATTTTTGTAACATAACTCATATCACAATGTTTATTGGTTGTACATGAATGTCCAGAAAAGTGAGGTTTTGATATAATACAGTCAATGTACATTTTTTCCAGAACACAAAATTCGGGGATCAGAGGTTATATTGATCACATGCCAGCAACTTATTTTTCACTTTTAGGGGTCCAAATCAATTAGGGACTTTAATTTTTCCCTTTAAGAGGACCAAATCTAGGGGTAAATTTTTCTTTTCTAGGGATTAGAATCAGAGAGGGAGATTTTTTTTCACTTTTAGGGGTCAAAATTGTGGGGGTAATTTTTTCTTCACTTTTATGGGTCAAAATGAAGGGAATATATTTTTTCCACTTTTAAGGAGTTGAAATCCAAGGGAATTATTCTAGGGTTCAAGGTTTAGAGGGGACATCACTTTTTGGGGTCAAAATCGAGCGGAAGATTCCCCCCATACACACACTTTTAGTGCTCAAAATCAAACAAAATATCTTTTTAATTTCATGGGTCAAAATTGGGGTAAATCTTTTTTACTGGATCCCTTTTGTAAGGAACTGTTTTCATGTATGTTTGACGATGGAAATTGAAAAAAAAAATAGATTCAAAGGGAATAATTTTTTTTCTATTTATTTGGACCCCACTCTTGTATTATTAACCCCTCTCAAAAAAATCAAATAATCATTTGATCCATTGTAAGATTAAAATGAGAAAAGCATTTATCCTGTCTAAAATCAGATTTTTCCTCCTCTAATGTGATATCAGAGATTTGCAGTGTGTGTGTGTGTAAGTATATTTTTCAAGGCTAAAATCTCAGCAATCTCTACTACAGATTTATATCACAGCAACATTCAAAACTAAGGCAAGACATGGTTGAAGTAGTTGCATATTTCTCCACAGAAAGAATGTAATGTAATGTTTAGTTTCAAACAAATAAATCTATCTTCAATCATGGTTTTTTCTTTTCTTGGATGAATGATATTTACACACACACTTATAAGCAAAATTATATACAGAAACAAGATATAATATCCAAATAAATTCATTACAATTTAACTCAACATGTCGAACAGCAACTGAGAGAAACATTTCCCAACAGATACTTACAGCATTTTCATGTTGTAATGTCACTTGTTGGATAATGTTCTTCATTTTGCGAGAGTGCTGGATAAGTCGGATGGTATGGAGTGTAATGGGATCAACCTGGAACTTTTCTTGAGGAGACGGTCTACAAAACAGAAAAAAACGTAATCATTTTTCCAAGCATGTCTTCACATTAACATCTTAGTACCAACAAAAACCAAATAAACAAAATGATCTCCAGCTAAATCAGGTGGGGATTGTTCGTGTTATGCTAGAATAACAGTCAACTCCAGCCTTTTGACTTGGACTGGAGTTTGGCGGTTATAGATAGAAGTCAGATCATTGTTATCAGGTTGATCGCAGACCCCCCACCCCACTATTACCACTATTATCATTAAGTTGCAAATACCCCAAGTTTTTTTTGCATTAACGCATTTTAGGGTTACTTTGATTCAATACCTTTGGCTACATAGCATCATTTAGGAGAAGAAGATGGACATACCCACAAACTTCTTGAATATATATCATATTTTTTTCAAATTGATTTAAAGCTTATAGTAGGATGTAATATTGGATGCAACAGAGCTGTATTACTTACTTGGTTGTGGTTGAATATTGCTTGCTGCAGGTTTGATAAAGACGAGGGCCTTGAACCTCCACTGGACGGAGTTTGGTTAATTGATCACGTTCCATTTTAGCAAAGGCAGAATCTGTGTCTGCCACAGCGGGCAGATCTCCCCAGTGTTTCATTGTGCTGCTTTTAAAATTAGTCTACAGAAATTTAAAGAAAAAAAAGAGAAATTTATTGAAAGATCCAAGCAAATGGTCAACAAACATCAAGTTTCTGGCAGATTTGTTTTGAAGTAGAAATAATTAAGAAAGTAGACCATATCAGATTCTCATTCCATCTTTGTGATAAAAATTCCATTTTCTAGGATGGTAAGAATTAAAGTATAAGTGACCGTATGCAGAGAATACTTTATGAATATGTTACAGAAAAAAAAAAAGGAAATTTTCAGTTAGTTTTTCCTCATGATATATTTGTTGCTTTTCTTGTCCAAATATTAAGCATAGGTCCCTCTAAGCAGTGCTTCAGTGTATACACAAAATATTACTAACCAAAAATGATACCTTAGTTAATAAATGTAAGTATGATTTCCAATATATTAATAGTACATTATCATCATACTTATTGAAAATAAGTTTCTTAGCTGTTTCTATTAGCTAGTTAGTGTTTTTTTTTCAAATACTACATTTATACGCATTGCAAAACCAAAGTGAGAAATACTTATTGATGTTTTATTTAATGGAACAAACTAAAAGTAGTTGAAAGTATGGAATAAAATCTTGACTAAATATGTTAGTTCGTAGAATGCAATCATACTTGTGAAACATGGCCACTTGGGCCATCAGAACAAAGTGGATGCTAACTGTCTCAGCTGGAATTTTACTTGCATCTCATTTGAATAAATAGAGCACGCAATGTTTAAATAGTTTTCATAAAGACAGTTTTTAGTGTACAGACATTTATTTTAGAAATGGCTCCACGTGGAAAAAAATTGTCTCCTGGTTTGAAGGAACATATAATTCATTTGCACTAACAAAACAACAGCTACTAAAAAATTGGTACTAGACAAAATACTGTTGCCAAAAGAGAAGTCATAGGTATACAGAAGCAATCAGGTTGATCATGCAAGCAAACCTCAAAATCTATTCCTTATATCAGGAGATTGGTCCATGAAGATCTAAGAAAGTCGACTGCAGAAAAAAAAAGAAAAAGAAAAAGAAAAAGAAAAAGAAAAAGAAAAAAAGTGTGTCACATGACTGTCTCTGTTACAGCAATCAAATGTACCCTGAACAAGATAGGCTTACATAACTGATGACCAAGTGGAAATCACTACTGACAATGAGACACGAACAGACTCTTTAACGAGGAAGAATAAAGATAAAAATTCAAAGTTTTAGGATAGCATACGGTGATCAGAGGGAAAAAAATCATTTGGGTATGATGGCGTCCAACAAGTTAGGGGGAGTTATGGCTAGGTGTACATGGAAAGGTTTTTGATCTCAAGAGTCAAGCATGGTTATTGAAAGTAGAAGTGCTCAATTGGCTTTGCATATCACCAGATTTAAATCCCAATGAACTTAAACAGAAAGCAGAAAAATGACAACCATCCAACAAAACAGAATAGAAAGACTGCATACTGTCGGAGCAGAAAAACATTCCAGTGACTATGCAAATCTATTAAGGTCAATGTCATCAAGACTACGAGCAGTAATAGAAAATAAAGGCAGACACAATAAGCGTTGATTTTGAATAACCTCCTTTGCAGGGCTGTACTTATTTTTGTATGGCCACATATTCATATTTTTGGTTATAGCTTCCATGGTGTAGAATTCAGAAATAAAAAATAGCTAATATCCATATTGATGGTATAATGCTCCATTAGAAATAATAAAATCATGGTAATTTTTTTCTGAAACAAACATAACTTTTTATAAAAAATTGGTAGGGGTGTACTTATTTATAGACAATACTGTACACAGACAGCAAACAGAAATGAATGAATACATATAGCTCTTCCAACTTCGTTGGCTTATATATTAAAAAAAAATACCTACTACATTTACAGAAACTACAGTATGTGAAGTGTTTGTGATGAGATATTAGTTACCCTAAGGAATCAGTACTTCAAATTTTTGATTGGAAGAAGATAATTTACTCCCACACTAATTCTTAACAATGATACCATAACAATAAAACCTATTCCGTAGCAATTGTAAATAGGGGTTTTAGCTAAGTAGTTCAGGAGTAAAAATAAGTCCACATACATAGAGTAGATCTTTTTTTTCGTAACCTGTTTTTTGCTCAACACTTGAAGTGTTTTTTAGATTCTGCCAAGTAACAGACTGAAATAATGTCCTTTCATTTTTAACATTATATCACACCTATCACGAATCCAAAGACTGAAAAAATAGATAAAAATAAGCATAATTTTTTCAAGTAAACAACATAAGATTCAAATGAACTATTTTTCTTCACACAATTTTGACCCAAGGAGTTCAGTGAAATGGTCATTGTCAAGATTCAAACACATCTTGACTATTTCATTTAAAAATGAAACTCATGAGACATTATTTCAGCCTGAATCTTAAAAAAGATACTTCAAAGATAAAAAATGAAAAAGTGGCAGAGAAAAATCCACCCTATGCACATGGACCCAGGTGATACAAATTCTGTAGGCCTGTCACTCGAGTACAACTATATTACACAGGAGGCTACAGTATTTAAATGAGTTAAACAGTCTTGTCTTTTTTTTAAGAAGAAAATTCAACCAAAAAAATCTTATTTTATTCAAAGTTTTATTGTTTTTAGATTCACACTTATGATAGATTGCCTTGAATATGCTATTAAAAAAAAAGGGACACAAAAAGGTAACATATTCATTATTTTCTTCATTCTCTCTGACATTAAGACGCTTTACTGTTGATTGGAAAAAGAAAAAAAACAAAACACTTTTTATAATGTTAAATTTCTGAAAAATCCCAGTTGTAATGAATTTAGTCATACAAAGTTAATCTCGTATATTTCTACAATCTTTTTTCTTGATAACTAAGATTTTGACGATAAAATATCACTCTTGATGCTTGTTCAGTACTTTTGTTTCAAGAGTCTGACTTCTTCTAACACAGGCATGTTACATGAAAAATTGTCCAAAAGAGAAGGTAATATCCAATGATACAGCTTTTTATTGTCAAGAGCATAAAGAGATTGTGGTGATTTGACAATTCCACAGGATATCACAGTTGAGAGGGTGTTTTTCTGTTTTATGATATTTAACATTGTCAAATCAAAAGTTAGCAGAAATTCTCTAATCAATATTTTTTAGTTTCTGAAAGGCATCACTTCAATATCAAAAGAGAACATGGAATAATATTTACAAATGTGTGAAAGTTAAGAACATAAACATGAAAGAATCGCTGAATAAAACTTGAATATCATCATCAAAATTGTAAACATGTTTTCTTCATATTCCGTAAAATAATACAGTCATACGAGTTGTAGTCCTACAGTGTTTGTATCACCTTGACATGGACCCATGTTCCCCTCTTGAACTAAATAGCAACAAGATTTGAACACAGTTATTTACAGTAAAATGTAAAACATAAAAACCAAGCCATTGAACATCAAATATTAGAAAATATAAATATACCTAATCACAAGGCATTTACAACATTGATTTGCAGACACCTATGTACATTATATTACAAGAATCATCATAAATAAATAAGGTGTACTTACACAAATGAAAATAACCAACATGCCAAAAGACAAAAATAAGGCAACAACAATAGAATCAAGAAAACAAAAAACATTGATTCACATAGAAAGAACAACAACTTTAGTTCAAAAGAACCTAGTCAGGCTTTTCCTCTAAGGGGTACTTACACTGTATTCTCTGACAAATCAATAAAAAAGATAGCATTTAAAACCACTCCACTTCAGATTTTAATGAAAATTGGTATGCAAGTGAGTTTTTGTTCAAACCTTCAAAAATGAAATCCATTTTTCAAAATTCTAACTTGGCAAGTAGCTATGAAAAGAGGAAATACAATTAGCTTTGCCTGGCATTATTCTAGAAACATCATCCATATAGAAACTTCTTAAACAGTAGTTGTTGAACTTTCATATATTATACAGGTCTAACTCTCATATAAGTAGATCACACACAATGATGTAATAAGAATACTCATATATGACCACTTTTAATATAATTTTATAGTAAATTGTATACAAAATAAAGGAAAACTTTCTTATTAGGAATTAAGTTGATGAGCCTTTGACTATACATCTTTGATCAAATATTTTCGAAGGGAAATTAGTATAACTTGTAGAAATGGGAAATGATCAGCCTGCTTATTCATCCATAAGGATGAAAAAACACAAAACTAATAGTTACTTATGGTAGAGGATACTGGGGGGGGGGGTATGAGAAGAAAAATTTTGGATTGTGGCAAGATCTCCCCGACCACCTAAAATAATTAAATTACCATAACTTTTTTCAAAGGGACATCCTTTACAAAACTGCATTGAAGTAATATTGCAATGTAGTTCTCTAGTTCTCCATCTAATGGTACAAACCTCAGGGTCTTGATTAAGATCAGAGTAATGAACTTTCAAAAAAGAAGGTGGGTTTACCAAAAAGTCAAATTAGAATTTCAGAAAAATGTATTTCATTTGTGGAGGTTCGGGCTAAAACTCACTTGGCATGCCAATTTTCATTCATATCTGTGATGGGCTGGTCATAAGTCCTTTATGATTTGTCAGATAATGCATCTTACACTTAGATGAAAAGCAACAATTTTCAAAAATTGTATTCAATGTTCTACTACTGGAAATATGCTTCATTTCAAGCTTTTGAAAATACTAACTCTTAGTTTCATACGAGAAAATTCACCTTAATAACATAGAATAACTACTGATCAAAGTACCTCTCAACTACAGGTAACATTTTCACTTCGTCTGACAGAAGTGTTACAAATGTGGTCTCTACTATACAAGAGCTCAGGAATTGCCAGGCTATGAAATTAGGAGTTGATAATTTGGAGGGACAATATATATATCTACTTATATAAGATGCCACAAGCTTGTTTTTATTTTCTGTCTATAACATTTGTCAAGAGAGAGAACAATTAAATGCTAATTATAGAGTAGTTCCCATTACATTTTTGCAAATGCATAAAAAATCTGGGTCCATTCTGGTTGAACATAAACAAGAAAATGCAAATTAACAATGTTTTTGATATTTTTTAGTACAATGAAATAGCAAAATTATTCAAATTATACAGTCATTTTTTGACAGCTTGGGTAAACTAATGTATATATATATATATATATATATATATATATATATATATATATACACACACACATACATACATACATTTATATACACAAACACATACATAAGTGCATAAATAAATGTATGAAACAATTTTGAAACATTCTTTTTTTCTTATATATATCATTTTTGTTTAAATGACCCTATGACCAAACCTCTACTCAAATTTCTTAATGTAATGATTGCACTCATGTCATAGGAAAGCCTCAAAATGTTCTGGTCTCATAAAGTTTGATTTTACCCATTATAACCTCACAATGACCGGTCCCAATGACCCAGCGGAGTCCTCTCCTCTGGACGGCAGTCATACTAAATATTTTCTAAATGATACTCAATGCCTTTCCACTAGGTACTCAAAACAAAGACCCGGATTGAGAGATCTCTCCCCAAGGCTGAGAGATTACAACCAAAATACATTGGGTTTACTGGTTCTTGTAAGATCACTAAAGTTAAACAATGTCAATCTTGGTCAGTATGTAGATGGGTGACCATTGGGGAATACCAGGTGCTGTAAGCAGAATAGAGTTCTAACAGCTCTGGTAAGCTGGATATGGGTCTAACATACAATGGCCAACAAGTAGCTAACCCCATGATATCTTGAGGGTATAAGCAGATAATGATTATATATATATATACTCATACACACGCACACTCTTGAATGCCTAATGCTGTTAGAAAAGTTAAATAAAGCATATTTGCAACGCGAGACAAAATGGGGGTATGGCAAGAAAGAAAAATTGCAAAAAGTTAAAATAGCAGACAAAACACTGACAAGTTTCTAATTTGAACTACCTTTGCCGCATCAACATGTTCGGTGCTGTTATGTGAGGAGTAGTAGTAGTAGTAGAAGAAGAAGAAGAAGCAGTAGTAGTAGTAGTAGTACTTGTGATAACAACCACCTTGAAATTAATGGTAGTCTCTGCATCACCTTTAAGCAGAGAAAATATGAAAGATACCTGATTCAATATCATCACAAAGTGGAAAAGCAATTTTATGCTTGAAAAATATTTACCCAAACTATTTGTTCCAACAATGTACATGCACAGAAAATAAATATTAGACTTGAACCACCAATCACAACAGGGTACTACTATAGTGTGCAGTAGTGTGTACCTGGCCTACTGATAGGGCCCAGTAGAATGCGGCTTCTAGGCCTGTTGGGTAAGATCAAAGTGTAGTATCTATTATCAGCATTATGTCTGATATGTACCTGATGTTTCATGACTTGGACCACAGTTGTTGTATAAAGGAAAAAGAACGTATTTTGATTTATTTTAAAAGTTAAGAACTTTAACCCCCACGCAACCAGATACCTATTCATTGATATATTTCTAAACAAACAACAGGTTTAAGGTTAGAGATCCTTCAACTATATTTGGGCTAAATCAGTTTAATATCAAAGTCTCCACATCAGGGATGTAACAGATATTTAGTTAATGTAAACAGATACTACTTTTTGATCCTAACCAAAAGGATGAGAAGCCACAGTCTACTAAAACCACTGATAGGGCCCACTAAACCACATGCACCCATAGCAGTTAGTCTAATCCGGCCATGTCTCATCTGCAGATGGCATTATACTTTCTTCATAATTCAACATTGATTTCTGTCTTCAAAATCCCTAACATTTGACAATTTGGAGTAAGTTAATAACTTGATCAAGATTAGGATCTATTTCAGCCAGTGTTAATCCTATCCCATGAAATTCGTTATATAAACATCTTCAATAATCATTCAGTAGTATCAAAAAAGGATTAGGAGACTCTACTTAATGGTGATTCTTTATACTAGCTGAAAACTCGTCCTTCCTGCAGAAGGCCTAAGTGGAGCCTTTGACCCCGCGAGGAAATTATGAATTTTCAATTCAATTGAATCATACTTTATTTGAAAGTCATCACCATCAAGAACGCTTGGATCGCATTTGATTTAAATATTTTGGCGGATTCCACCAAAGATGGGTGAATTATTATAAGATAGATTGAAATCGGATCATTATTATTGGTGAGAACATAAACAAAGATGCCATATTAGCTTTTTAATTTTCAAAATCTAACATGCTAAAAACATACCCGAGGTTCCTAATATTACACACAGAAAATTTCATGGAGATACGTAATGTGGTGCTCACGTTACACTGTCACATACAGATAGACAGACATTCGGTGAATAGGATTAACGTAATGATAGCAAAATAATGTCTATTTCAATGCTTTTTTAAATCACTTGGCCAAAACTTCATGATTCCAAGTTAATTAGCCAAATAAAATAATCATTCATTGAAAATTAAAAAAAGCGATTGCTTTTATCAAAACTCCTTCTTTTGGAGTCATTCACAAGTCAGTAACATAATGAGTAGGCAGAGTGATCAGACAGCCAATAGAATTGTGGCAAAGTCAGTTTCAGCTAAAAAAGAATTAGGATAGTGAAGGCAAGTGCTGAAAATGTAGTCCAAAAGATTTGAAAACTCAACTGAGTACAGTTAAGCATCACTAACTCAGACTTCAAAAACTCAGTAACATCAGAAACCCAGCTATTTTTAAGAATTAAATAATTATCAAATTTTGTAAAGTTTTTATTTATCAATAAACAGAATTCTATTCTTTCTGAATAACAAGGTTTCAGAAGCATGAATATTAATTAAATGATAATTTTTTAAAGAGCCATTAAAAAAATTTCCAGCGGTTATATTTTTTTGTAAAACCAAAAAGTACAAGTAATTGTTCGGAAGTGGTGCAAAAATATTTTGAGAATTCATAAAATTAAACAAATATTTTGTTTCATTAATGATATGGAAAATATGTCAGACATTTCTGTAATAACATAATGACATCCAATATCTCAAACTCTAATGCTAATTTCTATTTGCTATCATATAGTAATTAATGAGAGTGCCTTATCTGTTGAAATCATAATCCGAATTAAAGATGATAATTGGCTAAAATCATGAACATTAAACACCTAGTTGTTCATTTAAGTTGAAGACAGTATAGTATTGCGGTAATAAAGCAAGTGCAGTATCACTGAATCGGAATTGATAGCATTTAACACAGGGCTCGTGGAAATGCATGGCACTAAGCACATGTTACTTTTGCTACATAGATAACCTAATATCAATAGTAACAGCAGAAAATGTTGCAAAAATTATAGTTGGTAGATGTGTTGCAAGACAGACATATACAGGGTCTATGCCTTGTTGCATGATAGCATCAATGATCTTGGTGATTTCTACCGAGTTGAAAGCTTTCTTGAAGTCAACAAATGTTACAGCAAATGGCATTTTATATTTTGCTGCTTTCTCTTTTAATTGATTTACCAGATGGAGATGGTTAATAGTTGAATAGCTTCTTTAGAAGCCAGCCTGTTTCTGTGGTTGGTTTTCATCTAGGGTTTTTGTGATTCAGTTGGTGAATGCTTTGGTAGAAAGTTTGTAGATACATTGGAGTAGACTGATTGGTCTATAGTTATTTCGATCTTTTGGGTTCCCTTTTTTATTCAACAGCATTATGATTGCAGTGTTCCAATGTTCTGGAATTTTACTCTGTATGAGGTATAAGTTAAATAGAATGGCTAGTATCCTAGTGATGACATTACTAGCTTTTTCAGTAGGTCACTAATGATTTTATCTAGTCCAGGGACCTTTAATTTTTTTTTTGGTTCGTTTGATGGCTGGCTTCATCCCAAACTGAGTAATTTCTGGGAAACCTCGAACTGGTTACTCATTTCTTGTAAATCTTCTCCATTGTTCTGTGTCCCTTGTTTTGAGGAATGGAGGTTTTGGTAGAATTCTTAAACATGCTCAACAATTAATTCCCTATCCATTAGGTCTCCATTTTCTTCAACCACACTAGTTATTTGCATTCCTCCTGAGAGATTTTGGTTTTGCAGTCCCAACCTTTTTTGAGAACTTTTCTGATGACTGCTGTCATGTACCTTTTTTTTGTTTCTTTCGGATAATTTAGTCTAGTTCGTTGCTTCTATCTTTTCTCCAGTTGTTGGTGGCTCAAGATCTGTGTTTATCCAAGAGATTCTTAGTTTCTTCCCAGAGTTTACTGATGGTGTGTTTGCTCTTTGGCTTTAACATATTGGTGACTACACTAGAGGTTGTCATTTTGTTGTTGGGCTCCTTGATGTTCTCTTCCGGTTCAGTGAGAAATGGTTTTCAGTTTGATTTAGAAGGATCACAAGCTTTTTTTGGTATACTGTGGTTGCGGTTTAGTGCGGAACATTTTCCTGCATTCTTTCTAGGTTATAATTTGAATTTTATAGCTTATCAGTCTAGTCGCTTCCTACATTGATTTAGGTCCTGAATATCTTTGATGGTGTCACTTTTGTTTGTTCTCAGTAGCATGATTTGGGCTCCTCAAGTCTATTTTCTATTGAGTTTTTGCTTGAAAGTGTTCATGATTTTGAATCTATTCGCTGTTGCAAAATTAAAAAGATCTCCATTTCTCTTATTCTGTATTTTGTACACAAACTTGCCAACACAACTTCCATTATCTTGTCCTACCTGAGCTTTGGAGTCTTCTATAATGATGAAGAATTTTTTGAATCTTGGAGTATGGAGTACAAGTCATTGTAGAAGTTGTTGTCGATCTCTTCCTTGGTTGACTGCGAAGTGGGAGCGTAGACTTGAATGATGTTCAGTTTGTACCTCTTTGTGAGCTGTACAGTAACACTAGCTACACGATCTGAGATAGCTTTGAATCCTACAACATAGAGTTTTTTATGAATACGAAAGCCAACTTCACAATGTTTTTTTTTTCTTTTCCGTAGCTGTAAAGTAGAGGTTTGCTCTTTAGTTCTTCTCCAGGACTCATTCTGCTAATATCAATAATTAGCCATTTGATTTCATTTTCAAGATTGGTTTGGTGGATTTCTGTAGAGAATGTTCTGACTTTGTAGGTGCCAATTTATGGTGATGTTCTTAGGGGTGTGGGTGGGTATTCGCCCTCAGAGCACATCAACCCCACTCACACCAAGTGATGCACCTTGGCCTTTTGGAACTGCTCACCCAGCAGGGATAGCCAGTGTGTGGAGTGTTAGGCTAAACCCTGCCGTGCTGGACCATGGCAGGGGTCTGGCGGGTAGGTAACAATTGATTTTTATCAGATCAGCTTAAGCACTACTGGCCCTTAGCACCCATTGTATCCCCTCTTGATAAGGTAAGACATGGTTGTGTACAGCATTGCAAGGAATAATGTATCGACTTATTGAAACAAATAAACATTCAATGTGCAACAAATACGAAAGTTGAAGAAATACCAGTATGTTCGAGTTTTCACCAGGGTAGATTTTCCTAATATATGGTTGTCTTGCTGAGAATTTTTTGCCCCTGATTTAACACTGAAACTCAATTTCTCTTCCAACCCTTCTCCTTGGATTGAAAGAGTCATTGACTATTCCCTTAAATTTAGATCCATTAGTAGTTGGGTGAGAAGTATTGGTCTATTCATACAGCTCCTTCATTTTTCAAGTTTCAACTCGTCTTTATCTAACTGAAAGTTCTGTGGACTCGAGTCAAATAGTAACTAATGATTAATGGGAAGAATAATTTGACAGAAAACCAGCATGAATAATATACACATGAGAAGAAAGAAAATAAATCAACCTGTTAGTTTTTCAGTGAATTTTTAAAAACTGATCTTTCTTATTGGGAATAGAAGAATAGTTGGAATAAGTTTATATTATCGGTTTGCAAATGGATGGACTAGTTTTTACACTTAATTTGCTGCTTCTTTTCTTGCTTGCTTGAATTGGCTTTCTAAACATTAAATTGAAGCAGATTAGCTCCGAAAGCCTGGAAGTGATAATCATCAAGACATGTTCGGTACTGTTTGTGAAGAAATTTTACGCACTTTAATATATTAAAAGCCTCCCAAAGCATCTCTTCGGGAAATTATTTTTACAGTTGTTTGAATCATACTTATTCCTTTGCTGACTGCATAGTTATCTAGAAAACTGCCATAGAATTTTTTTAGTTGTAGGCAGGGAGGGGCGCTTATCAGATGCATTGGACACAGAACTTCACAATATCTAGGAAACTATTAAAGATAGAGGTGTGTAGTTTTCACCATTCAATAACATGTTTTGAAGAGGCATTCAAATTTTCTGAAACAAACCAATTCGACCACTCTTTTCAAAACTCCATGACTTGAAAACTAAAAAAGATAGAAACACAAGGTTTTCACCACTCGATAACCCATTATCTTGATTTTTATTTCAATTATTCAAGTATGTAATAAATGTGGTTTCAACTAGCTGGTCAATTATGGTGGTTTTTCTAAGGTTTGTTCACAGATGATACAGCACTGATAGCCAGAAGCAGGGAGGACTTGTAGAGTGGTGAAAGAGTTTGGTAGGGTGTGTAAGTGCAGAAAGGTCAAGGTGAATATGGGCGAGAGTAAGATCATAGTCTTTGAGAGAAAAAAAAAAAAGGAGTGATATAGTATTGTATGGAAATAAATGACAAATGAAAACAATGTTAAATTAATTCACACCACAAATCAAAAGTGTAAATTTAGGACTTGCTATTTTCAATATTAATATTAGCCGAGGTAAATGACCGTACAGTGAAGAGACAGCTAGCATTTAGTGTAAGCAAATTAGCACCAAAAAAGGTTAAACTTAGAAGGGATAATTAACAAGAAATAGTACTGCTCATTGAAAACTTTCAAAGATATTGTGTTGACAGACAGAAGTGAATACTGAAAAGTGGGAAGAAGAAGAAAAAAAAATGCGAAAATATCTCTCAATCTGAAACAAATTGCTGGATATGCCCCAAAATTCAATCATATTTTCCTTAACACTTTTGGGGGTATCGATCCGACAGATAGATGCAAATATAAAACTATATAAAATATTAAAATAGAAAGTTCACTCAATCAAAAACAAATCCCTGGACCCACTCCAAAATTCTGTTACTCCTCCTTTTTTTCATGCCTTTCCCTCCCACAAAATTCCATCTTAATTTGTTGAGAACTTTTGGAGATATTGTGTAGTCATTACATCTTAATACATTCCTACATTCACTCCTGACTGTCCATATGATATCTCCAAAAGTTCGGAATGAATTCCAAGTAAATTTTGTGGAAGTGTGAAGCACGATGTAAAGAAGGAGTAACTGAATTTCGGAGTGGATCAAAGAATTATTATTTGATCGAAAATATTATTCCGTCTTTTTCTTTTTTTGATATTTCTGTAGTCACTCCAGTCTGTCAACACTGGTAGTCACAGAATCAATGAAATCAAGTTGAAAAAAAATATATATATTTAAAGCACTGCTATTATATAAAGTAGTATTTTAATTATATAATAATTATATAACTATTTTGAAATTCCAACACTTTATATAATTAAAACACTAGAAATTGAAGAATTAACAAAATAATTTTTTCCATTGTAAGTTTAAAGTAAAATACATTTTAATACACAATTATATATTTTTTGGTCCGATTCCATTGATTCTGTGATTTCCAATGTCTTAAGAATAAGATACTGTAAAAGAATTTTTTAAAAATATCAATATCCTGGGTCAAGTTGGAGAATTCCAATACCTTCACACAAACTCATTGACAAAATTAGATTTAGTACTTAGTTAAGACAGACGGGTTTTTGACAACCTGGTATTCGACAAAGTGAACGGTCACCTCAAGTCTTTGAACTTAACTGACTGTAATTTTTTAAAATAATCATATTTCTACCACAAGCGCTAAATCCCAGTCACTTTCAAAGGCTACTTGTTTCCCTTTCATATCATATACTCTTTAAACGAATTCTAAAGTAATGGATAAATTGGGCCCCATCAAAAGTGTCAATATTTTTCTTTTCAAATTAAAGTGACATTATCATTTTCGTCGTTAATCATTATGAATAAGTACGCTTTCATGGCCGACTGACAATTCAGGCCATGGGGAAAATATTGAGGAATAAATTTTCCAATCAATGATAGTTGTAATGCAGGCCGACCCTTTCCAGCCATCGTACTGAAAACAAAACAAACAAGCAAACAAGAAAAAAAGCATTCATGAATTCTCCAAATTTTTTAGGCTCTTCACTTTATTTCTTTTTTTGATTTCATTCGACAAACCTTTTAAAATGTAATGTTTGAACCAACTGTAATGAGAAATTAAAACAGATTTATTTAGATTAAGAAATAATAAATGGCATTGTTGAAGGGAGTTGTTTGTAT
Organism: Thysanoteuthis rhombus; assembly: GCA_963457665.1. NCBI lineage: Eukaryota > Metazoa > Mollusca > Cephalopoda > Oegopsida > Thysanoteuthidae > Thysanoteuthis > Thysanoteuthis major. Next base: position 50,147,166 of record OY735198.1, read on the forward strand.
CGCGTTACGTCTTGTTTCAAAATCATTTCATTATCGATAACATTTGAAAAGAAGTTTTTAAAAGAAGCTGAATTAATGACTAGAAAACAGAACATATCATCGGAATAAAATAAAACTTTTCCAAATTAGAAGATATTCAAAAGTGAATATTTAAACATTAATGGGGTGGCAGGGGAGTCAGATTCGTTCGAATATTTATTTATTTGATAAACTTTCTGATCAAAACTGACAAGTTTTAAAACTTTTTAAAATATGGTTATAGGGATTTTTCTTCAAGTGTGGGGGGAAAAACAGATTGGAGTAATAGGGAAAGAATTTCAAAATAAAACAAAATGATAAAATCATCGGAAAGCTATGTCATTGTCAATAAAACTGCAAATACCCTAAAATATCGTAATTGATTACATCATCAACTATAAAGCGAAAGAAAGTGAAATTAATAATTAGTAATGAATTAATAAATAACTGATAATAAACATCAATCAAACAGTTGCGAAGTAGAGTCTGTTAAAAAGAAGAAAAAATGTCCGATCATGAGTATCGAGTTTCCCAAGTTTTAAATAAATATCGAATACCAAACACATACTACATAAACATGACGAAATGAAAAAAAAATATATATGTTATTAAAAAATTAAAAACTCAGACATAATAAACAAAGTTTGATTTGAGCAAAAATAAAGAAAACGTAGTTATCAAGTTTTACTTTCGGCAACGAAGCCCAAGGCTGAGAAGAGGAAGAGTGAAATATCAAAACAAAGTGGTTTCTATCTGTTTCGATGGGGGGCATCTATTTAAATGCTAAATAAAACATTTTCATCTATAAATCTATACTTACTTCTGTAAAGGAGCCAGTGCAATAAAATCGACTAAAAAAATAAGAATCTCCGCAACACGTGTTTAAACGACGTTCAAAATGAATATTTGTAAATTTACAAGTTATCTCCCCTTACCTGCATATCATGGCAGTTGCCAGGAAGAACTTCCTGTAAGAGTAATCAAAAGTTCAAAATATTTCAAGTTAATTTTAATGGCAGGATTAGTAAAGATTGATGTTTCCATACAAATTTCCTTTTTTGTTTAAATATATCAGGGAAAGTGGCGAGCTATATGTTTTATTGGTCACAAATGTTTAACTATGTTTCATTTTTTATTCATGGAAAAAATCTGTGATCAGAATATTAGGCAAGGTAAAGAAAAATAAGAGGCAGTTCAGTATTAGGAATTCAAAATTTGTTAGACTTCAAAACAAACTTTACACAATATCTTGTTTAATCTTATTCTACTTTATGCTCAAAGTCAGAGCTTTACCAAGTTTTCTGTCGTATTTTTGTCTCTGGAATTATATTGTCATTTGAGAAAGATGTGGAGTAAATTTTTAATTATTTATTATTTTAATAGGTTGACAACTGATTAATGATTTTTAAAGTTTAATGTAAAATCCTGTTATCAGAAATGCAACTATACTCATGAAATGGATTATGGGTGTTGATTTCCAGTTCGGAATTAATATTGCGACCGAAATAATTCTATTGCGGAAATAATTCCACAAATCATATTTACTAAGTACGGCTCTGACTTCTCCAAGGTTTTTTGCGACATGTGAAATAAGCTTGGAGGCGACAAGCATCCAAAGTGACCTCACTCACTTCATATTACACACATTTCCAAAAGAGAAATTGAATTTATCTAAACCTGATAGTAAAAGAGGCTTTTATACATCAGTATAAGATAAATATATTAAAATTCTATTTCAGTACAGATTTGAGGTTTAAATAATGCGCTCAGCGGCGTCTGTGAACTTCTGCATGATTTTTTCTATGTCAGCATAAAAATATTATTTTACAATTTTTACGAATAGAGAAATTTCTCATTTGATGAAGTATTTTTGTAAAGCAGTATAAAGTCGCATTTCATTTGATCTACTTGAATGAACTCACTCTCTGGAAATTATCACTGTGGAATTATATCATTTTCTCAAAAAGTTTATGTTGGGGTACTATAATTACATTATTTAAAAGAAATGACTTATTAAAAATATTTTTTTACTCTTTTCCTCAAGTGAAAGAGAAAATAATTTGAAACATAAAAACATTGAACTTGACTCTTTCCAATAGTATTTTGATTTTACTATTTTTGGTTATTTTTTTTTAATGCATTTAGATGGGTGAATAATACTTAACGAAGTTTATTTTTATTTTTGCAATCAAACATTCTTAAAACTTTAAAACATGAATGGGCGATCTTGGGGTTTAGCTGTCCCACCTTGGAGGTGAGCACATGTACTGTGAAGCTTAGCATCCATTTTTTTATTGTCAGTTTTAGAAAATATTAAAAAATCAATTGAGTTTCTGTAAAAAAAATAGAGAAGTTTATTATACCATTCTACAGTCATATAATTATTGTTACAAGATACCTGATTACTTTTCGCAACATTCTTGCTGTTGAAGGAGTACCCGGCAAAAATCGCAAAGGGGAAAAATAGCACCAGAAGAAAATGGTAAGAATAAGAAAATGGCACATTTAATTAAAATGCTCGGGAGCCCCCCCCCCCAAAAAAAAACATTATTTCATTAGGGACCATTTTTTGATTTTCAGTGATCTACAGAACTGGAATCAGTAAGACTACCCAAAGAGAGTTTGCACTTGATGTTCTGATGAATAAAATTATGGTTTTGACGTGACTTTTAAAATCCGTGTATTGACACAAATTGAGTTTATGCTAAGGTGGCTGATAAACACTCCCCATACCATAGTTTATCCAAGCAGTTAAAAAAAAAAATCTGTGTATGTGACGGAATATGCACCATAATTTTTCAGCAACTGGCCATTGTATGAAGTTGACATTTGTCTTATATATATATTGAGGCACACAAGGTAGTCCAGTATTGAGTTAGTAGATATTGGATTAGCAGTTCTCAAGACTTATGATTACTCGACAACTGGGCATGGTACGAAGTTGACATTCACCAGGTCAAGTTTGAAGTTTTTTGGATCAGCAGTCTTCAAGAGCACAAATAAAAACAGATGAAGGAATTAAAGATTACAGGTCTTTCTTTGAAGTTTCAATAAATTATCTCCCTTGACTTCCACTCTTTAAAATTATCTAAATTGGGATATAAAATATCTGAATTGGCAACACTGAAGAGAAGAAACTAAAATACTTTGAAGTTATAGTTTCGTACAACAAATGGAAAAATTATTTCTCATGATAATTTTGGCAGGCTGTTTCAACCCCATGAAGTTCAAACATGCACCTTTAGAGCAGGTACTGCCTTTGCTTAAATAATTTTGCGATTGCATAGTACTTAGAAAAAATGTCAAAAACATTGCTGCTCTGCATTTTCTTGTTCACATTCAACCAGAATGAACTCAGATTTTTATACATTTTCCAAAAATAATCAATGAAAGGACACAACTGTATAATTTGCATTTGATAGTTATCTCCCTTGACAAATGTTAATGGCAGAAAATATAGGGATATCCATAACGTATGAGTAGATCCTATTCAAAAGTGTTTGTGGTATATCTATTGATTCAACAATTGTTACAGGAGTGCATGGTCATCCACTCAAACCAATTTTTAAAAATCAGAATCAAATTTTTTTTTTTTTTTAAATTTGGAGCACTAGGTTTCACGGTACATGTACACAACCATCATGATGATTTGGGACACTAAATTACAGGATCACCAACATTGTGAGTTTCAGAAGAAAATAGAACAAACATTTTAAAGTATTCAATTCTGTGTATACAATTTACCAAACCACCACCTTTTTAATCACAGCTAAACAAAACACTGGTTTAGATGCTCTTGTTGTATTTAGCTTATTCATGTGTTCTGACATTTGTATGTATCTATGGATCTATGTATTCTGGCTTCACCCAGTCCTAACTGTTCATAGCAGACACTTGAAATTTTGCTCACACTCTCCCCTCAATCAGTAGGGAAAAATTGTTTTGATTTTTTTAAAATTCCACTCCAAAATGAGGTTTTATTTGGGGTTTTAATTTTCAATGTGAGTTTATGCTAAATTGGTCCCTTAATTTGTGTCCACCCTTGTTTTCAAAAAAATTGGACATTTTAGTGCCAAACAAAAGGCAAGGGAAGTAACTTATTCATTGATTATTGCTTTTTCCATTTTTTAATTGATCACCACAATATGACATGCTGCCAAAAGACATTGGTCAGTGGGTGGTTGAGAAAAAAAACACCTTTTCACATATATCTTATCTGTTATGCATGTAACTGTTATTGTTGTTGTTGTTGTTATTAATTCTCACTATTCACAACAGACCAGTTTAAACACTTTTGCTCAGTCTGAGTCACTTATGTGATCTAACATTAAGAGCTGTATCCATGGGGAAATTTCTCGGTTGTTGACACCTAAACTAAAACTAAACTAAAATATGATCTCATGTCTTCGTATTTCTCTCAACCTATGCCTGTATCTTCTCATTGTATCCATTATCCCTTCCAATCTTGTTTCCAGTCAATGATTTTATTTAATTGTTATACATGGATAAGATTCATGTGCTGAAATTTTCCTACCCCCTCAGTTAACAACTTGACCTTCTTTCCTTACCCTCTCTACTTATCTTCTTATTAAACTAATGGACTTCCTTTTTCTCCCTTTTTCTCTCCCTACCCCTTAAGTGAACTACTTGAATTTCTTTTCACCTCTGTTTCTCTTTAAATAAAGGTGTAGAATATTCTAAATGAAATGACATGCTGCCAAAAGACGTTGATTGAAAAAAAACAACTCTTCATGTTTATCTCATTTGTTGTGCTTTTAATTGCTATCGTTTTTGTTGTCAATAATCACCACAAACCACAACAAACCAATTTGAACACTTTTGCTGGGTTCAAGTTATTCATTTGTTCTGACAATTATATACATGTATTTATCAATGTACCTGGACTTAAACCAGCTCTAAGCATTCAGAGTAGAAACTTTAAATTCTGTATACTCATACTCTTCTCAATAAGTTGTGGAATTTTTTAAAAATTTTGTTTTTTACACCCTTCCCCACTAGTTTTCAGTGGAGGTTTCAATTTACAATATAAGTTTATGCTAAATTATTTGATAAAAATGAGCACATAAGGGTGATTCATAATTTTCCTTGGAATGCTATTTTCATATATATTTTCAGGCGCAGTTGATCAAGAAACTGAAATTAAGACAAATAAAGATAGTGAAGTCCCAAAAAACTACTGACTTGAAAGAAAGCACTCAGTGACTACTAACACCGCCATACACTAACTAAAAACTGGTTGAAAAATTTTCAAGCAATGGAGATAATTTTAAATGTACAAATATTGAGTTACTTCCCTCAAAATTCAAATTTAGCTTTTTTCACTACTCATTTTTAGCCTCTTTCCCTACAGATTGATTAGGATATCTATCAATCAAAAGTGAAGTCCTGGATCCACCCTCAAATTTTATCACTTCTGTAACGCTTCCACAGAATTTCACTGAAATTCCTTGAGAACCTTTGGAGATATTGTGTGGACAGATGGACACAAATGGATACATATACCTCTGCCAAAATGTAGATTACATCTTGGTATACTCACTCTATCAAGTGGTGTTTTGAGTTGCATGACAAGCCGTGAAACCCTGACTATTAACAAGTAAAAAATTTATTTGAATGCAGAATTTTCTGTCAACTTATAAAACTTATAAGGACAAATCTTTTTTTTGACAAATTCATTTGTTTATTTTAATTTAAAATATCAAGTTTAAAAGTAAAAATTGTATGGTCAACTTAACTTGAGATTTCCAAAGACGTTATGAAGTTTGGAAAATTTGTTGGTTATTTATTTCACACCTAAGAAGCACTCAAATATTTTCCTCAAAATCTATTCTAATATTTGAGTTTTTGTTTATTTATTCATGCCACTTCTCTGTTGAACCTATCGAACTGAAATTGGGCATAGAGGTACATCTTTCCATAGTGAAAGGTTATATGAAATATGATTTGGTTTTAAGGTCACTAGATGTTATTTCTGATCATTACTAGCCAATTTTCAGGATTGTTGGCCACAATTTGGCACTAAGGATGATGAAATAGAATATTCTAGGTCTAAGTTTTCGGCTATGATTTTACACATATGTAACTGAAATTTGGCGTAGTGCTAAATCTTCTTTTAGTGAAGGTCATACGTAATGCATCCGAGGTCATTTTTGTCCCTTCTAGCAAATTTTCCAAGTTGCTGGTCACAATTTTGCACCCATGAAACAGAAATTTGGCATTGAGTAAAATTCTTTCACAGCCAAAGTATTTAGAAATGTGATTTTGAAACTAATGTCATTTCTAGCCATTTTCAGCGAATATTTTAAGTTGTTACCCATAATATTGCACCTAGGATGCAGAATTTTTGCATTGGAGTATATCTTTACATGGCAAAGATTATAGGCAATGTGAGGTTGATTCAAAAAGTCACAAGAGGTCTCCTTACATTTTTTCAACCTATAGTAATAAGATAAGAAATACTTTTATAGTGAAATAAGTAATATTTTTAGACAATTTTTTTACAACTAGAATAAATAATATCTATTAATCCTTGCTTTGACTTGCTTCCAATCATCATTGTCTGTAAAAAGTATAATTTTTAACTGATAAGTAATACTCTAATAATTCATTTTGTTCAATGAAATGATTTGTAAATGGGATAATCAACATTTTAATAACCAAATTTTAACCTAAACTTTTGCTTTTGCTCCTGAGAACATTTTTGGCATCAGATACTAAATTTCTTTAGTCAACTCATTTACTTTATTGAAATGTTACTTATTTTATTTAAGAATTATTTCATTAGCATGGACTAAATAAATTATTAGAACATTACTTCTCTGATTAAGAATATTACTCATTTATAAGTATAAACTAAAATATTAGGTAATCTTTGCTTTGAAGTCCATAATGGTGGTGTATTGAGTGATCAACATTGAAACTTGCAGTAGTCTGTACTACAATGCTTGCTTTATGCCTAGGAAAAACTACATCATCTACTAAATGCTATTTGTAACTAGAATAGCACTCAGAGAGCACTTATCTCTGCCAATCCCATTGTCACTAAGAGTTAATTGAAAAACCAGTTCACAAAATAATTACGATGCAGGGGAGGTAACTGTTAGAAGAATGAATGGATCTAACTTCAAAATTTAATCACTTCTACCGAAGCCCCTTGCCAAACCTTCCTATTTCATTGAAATTCATGGAGAACTTTTAGAGATATTGTGTGACGTGGACACATAGCTACGATGCAGGGGAGGTTACTGTAAAGAAAATGATGGATCCGCCACAAAATTCAATAACTTCTTCTGTAACCCGTGGCTCAACCTTCCACAAAATTTTATTGCTATTCACTGAGAACTTTGGGATATATAGTGAGGACAAACAGACGGACAGACAGACGAACAGACACAATTTAATACATGTGCCTCTTCCAACTTTGTTGGTAAAGGTAAACTACTGATCCTTTGTCAAGTGGACTGTCCTAAATATCAGCCCCTAACAACTGCTTAACTGACCTAGGACCCCTGCAGCTGTCTAGTGGAACTCTCCAGTCAGTAGGCACTGACAGTAGCTATGGTAGTTAACTGACTGTTTATCTACGTTAAACATTATCGGTCCTCATGGCTATTATTGCAGAGTAGTCTGCTACCAATTACTTATGGTAGAAAAAAAAAATTCAGCCCACCCCACTGCAACATTTATTAGAGAAAACTTGTGCGACGATATCTGTTTTAGTTCGACTCAGTGACCAAATTATGGCAAATCTCGAAAACCACAACTGTGAGTGCGTTTAAGCTAGTAAAAGTGTTATCATGCGTCAAGAATGATATTTAACTTGATCTGTGTTTATATTTACATTTAGAATACTCTCATTGAAACTAGAAGTTCAATTCTACGGAACATTTGATGTTTTATCAAGATGATATTTTTCTGAAAAAAAGGAAGAGAAAACGTGTTAATACCGGTCGGTCGGGTTTGTCAATCGCAACACATGTGTTAGTGTCACCATCATCAGTCAAATCCGGAAAAGGAGGAAGAAAGGCTGTTGAAGGACTTGGAGATCGGATGCTGGTCTTCTTTGTTGGTATTCTGTTATTTAAATCAAATCATTTGACAAAAAGGTGTACTTTATGAATCTTTTTCTCATTTTCTCCCTTTTCTTTTCAAAGAAAAAGATAACAACACCACAAGACACTGAGGACTGCTACTCCTTAAAAACTGGAAGTACAAAAAAGTGGCTCTGAGCCATGTTAAATTCCAACTGTACTCTTTTCTTTTCATGCCCCCTAAATCCAACTGCTAACTCTTTTTCTGGAGATTTTAATTAACTGCTAATCATTTCTATAGCACCCTTTTTTGTTTTATCTGAAAAAATATGTCGTATTTGTAAATAAAAAGAGAAAAAGCACATGGCACTCTATGAACAACGCTACCGTCAATTTGTTCCCCAAACTACTGACTGAATTTTTTCAATTTATTTACGTTTCTACTATTTATATTCAAAAGTAAATTTTAAAAAATAATGATAATAAGTTGATGAATTGAATAAACAATCGATATAATCAAAATGTGCTGCAAGAAAGATTTTACTTTTTAAAATTTAAAATAACAGAAAATAACGGAAAACGTAATCTAAAATGATTATAATATCTAACTGATAATATCTGTAACTGATTTCTAAATTTGTTGGTTTAAAATCAAAATCATACATTATTTTTCTTTGATTGTATTCACAGCAACTATTTTTAGAGAAAACACGACAATAAGAAAATTCCCATTTTATTTTCTCCAATTACAAAACAAAAACAAAATGGATTACTTGGCCTCTTTCATTACGGTTGGACTTTTTGCTCTTTATGTACGCACCATGTACCCAGAGATCTCTGGGGGTGATACAGGCGAACTACTGTCAGCAGCATGTGAGATGGGTGTTGCTCATCCACCAGGATACCCTCTTTTCACTATTCTTTCAGCATTAAGTATTAAAATTTCCAGCTATGGATCTCCCGCTTGGAGAGCTAATCTATTGAATGCCCTCTTTTCTGCCATTGCTGGTGGAATCTTAGCTAACGTTGTCCACAAACAGACCTCTCAGATATCCTCTGCCATCCTTATGACGGCCCTCTTCTCTGTTAACAGACTAACTTGGACCTGGTCAGTTGCAGCTGAGGTGTTTAGCTTAAACAATCTATTCCTGGCTATGCTTCTTTACTTGAGTTTTAATCTCGACGTTGCCCCACAAGAGAAAAAACTGAAGATAGCATATAAAGGAGCTTTTGTTTGTGCTCTTGCACTGTGCAACCAACATACATGTGTGATTTATCTGATCGTCCTGATCCCTTGGGCCATGGTCAGGTTGTTCCAGCACCATCTTCTTAATATTTGGAGTCTCTTTGTCCTAGCTTGGTGCTTCCTGATGGGTTTGTTTCCGTACATGTACCTCCCAGTTAGCTCTTACCGGAATGTGTCTCGATGGACCTGGGGAGACCAAAAAACATTAAGCGGGCTTTTTACTCATTTAACCAGAGCTGAGTACGGCACATTTGATCTAGCAAAAGATGAGGAGGGTCTTGGTCTTTTGAATGGCTTGAAAATCTATGTGATTCATCAATGTGTTACCCTGACACCAATGACACCTGTTTTATTTTTGTTGTCTACATGGAGTGCCGCCTCTCGAATGAAGAATGGATTGAGCTGTGCTCTGGTGCACATGGTAATGGTTCTTGCTTATGTTGTGTTCTTTGCCTGGAGAGCTAATCTCAATGTTTCAAATCCACTTATGCTTGCAGTTGTGGAACGTTTCTGGATGCAAAGTGACATGATAATTGCGTTTCTTGCTGCTGTCACTTATGGTGACATAACAGCATCAATTAAATTCAGCTTCTTTCGACAAATGTTTCATTTCTTTGCTGTTGTGGCACTGGCATTCCAAGTTCACCGGAATTTTAAACGATGTGATAAAAGCAACAACACAGTTGTCTATGATTTCAGCCTCTCTGTCATGGAAAGCTTTCCACCCAATTCTATCGTCTTGACACGTGGAGATTTGTCATCAACAACCTTTCATTATCTATACCTGTGCAATAATGTCCGACCTGATTTAAAAATGTTTGACCAGGAACTATTGACCTATGAATGGTCAGTACCAATGCTAAGGCACCATCATCCAGGTATCGTATTTCCCGGTGACTTTTTACACCTGAAAAATAAAGTTTATTCAGATGGCACAACATCCTTCAATTTTCTGAAATTCCTTGACGCCAACTATGAAAATGGGCCAATTTTTGCTTGCATAGGTGTGCAAGAACATGAACCCTCATGGCAAACAGATTACGTTATTTGGCCGTATGGTGTATGTTCTCGGTTTATTAAGAAGGCAAGTTCTTTTGGCCTTAAAAAGTGGGTGAAGAAAGTAGGACATATTGCGTTCAACTGGACATACCCGCACAACGGCTTCCCCGACACATCATGGGAGAAAGTAGCATCAGATGAAATGTGGAATGCAAAAATTAATCTACCATTATATTTGTATGAAAGTGCCGAGCGGGCATCTAACCCTAAAGATAAGAAACGGCTTTTGCTACATGCTTATACTCTATACATGGATGTTGTCACTGAACATCAGGACTTTCCAATATACTGGCACAAAAACTATGCTCTTGTTTGCACCAAACTGCTGAATATCGAACATGACCTGGACCAGGAACTACTTCTTCGCAAGAGCATTTTCCATCTACAGACTTATGTTAATAGTGACCCTGACGATGATCAGCTAAGCCATATTGTTGAAGCAATACAATCGTTGAAGCGATATGGTCGACAATTAGGGATAAGATCAAATAAAAGTAAAAAAGGCTGAGGGAATGCAACAAAAGTCATGATGATCATATGTTGGATGCTGGTGTAATTTTTTTCTTTTAAATTACCTGCAGACTTTGAATTATGTAAAGCCATAACACTAAGCTCTCATATTCCTGGATTTCAATGTATCTGTGCCATAGATTATACCTGTGCTGGGTGTCCCAAAAGTAATGCCTAATTTGAATCTCATATGCATATATATCTTGGAAATCTATTTAAACAGTATGTCATACAATGCTATTTTTAGTAACTTATTGCATCAGTCTGGGAAAATGGGTAGGGATATAACTAACAAAATATTTATTCCATTTTAGATCATGGCTATTAATCGTCTGTCAACTGAAGGGTAGCTTCAAATTGGGTGCTACTTCTGAGACACCTTATATATATATATATATATATATATATATGTGTATGTGTGTATGTGTCTGTTACGTCAAATGGGTGAAATTGCTTGATTGGAAAAATGTATTTATTTTTTGTAAGAAAGTTTGATTTTGATTTGATTACATAAACTTTTGATTGTAAAAAAATAATTATTTCATATGCTTTTTTTGATTAAAAAAATTGAAACTACCTATTAATTTTTTTGTCCTGAAAAGTTGAAAAATCACCTAATAGGCAGTTTTACCAATTTGGTGTTATGTATTACATTATACATATATATATATATATATATATATGTGTGTGTATACAGGCTAATGCAAAAGTCTGGACTTATAGGCAGTTCATAATGGAAATAAGGTTTAGTATAAAATGAAATTTGATTAACCATACACCAATGACTAAATTATTTTAAAATCAATCCTCCACTGCAGTATTTACTTTAAGTGTTTGAAACGATATCCATCTACTTCTTAACACTTTTGTACTTGGTTGACAAAATATCTTTGTACATTTGTCAATGGAGTAATATATATCATTCATACAGCATCAATTTCTGTTGTGATAATACAATGTTCCTATTTTTAAGTTCATGTGGAACTCATTTTCTAAACTTTTGTCAACTACCATGGTATGACAATCGAAAAAAAAAAAGGTACACCTTAGTGATGAGGGTCTCTATTAGAATCCAGCAAATTTCATTCATGTGATCTGTCTTTTTTCAAATATGGAATATTACATTAAAAAATCGTGGCACAACAATTTACCAAACAATTTAATTTATTTGAATTCAAAACAATAACAATATCATTCATTTATTTATTTACAGTTGTGTAACACGGTTATATTCACAAGACAGAAAATCACAGTCAAAGTGAGTTCAAATCGGGACCACCATCTCAAAATTGTGCCAAAATAAAATACACTATACGTATTTCTCACATTACACTACCTATTGGTCCATACTTCTGCACTATCCTGTATAGAGAATAAAGGTAATTTCAAAACCATGACATTTGTTAATCAATATGTATTTAATGAATGAAAGGTGAGTTGTGTTTAGATTTTGATGTTTGTTTATATCACCTTTCAATATTTGGAATATCAATAAAATTCACCTTTGTTTTCATCAGGTATTGATTATTTTCCAAATTACCTTCATCCTTTTGACTTACATTCATCGATAGATGACTCTGTTATTATTATTAAATTTATTAAAGTATATATATATATGTATGTATATATTAAGGAATGGATATATATGATCCAACAGAATGATTAAAGATAGCATTATATTATGTAGAAACTTATTTGAGATGATCTCCCGTCATCTTACAGTTAACGTATCACTCACTCTAGACAACATAAATAGAATAAACGATTAAAAAAAAATGGGGCTGCTGTAGGAATCGAACCTGCCACCAATAGGATAGCTGCTTCAACATAATGATGTTCTTACCATTGAGCATTACTGGTGGCTGTTTAGCTCAATGGTAAGAGCATTACTACATTGAAGTGGTTACCCTATTGGTGGCGGGTTTGATTCCTACAGCAGCCTCATTTTCTTTAATTGTTTATTCTATTTACATCGTTTAAGGCGAGTGATACATTAACCATGTTTGGACAGAAGTTCATCTCAAATAAGTTTCTATATAATTTATAATCATATATATATATATATGTATGTGTGTGTAGAGATATTTATATATATATATTATCGCAAAGAAAGAAAAAATTGTATATTTATTTCTCCACTTATATAAATGTAATTAAGTATGCATGCGTACATATGTGCACATACTTATAAGAACATAAATACCAACCTACCTGTGTATGTATGAACATGCACTTATATATATATACGCACATCCAATTATTGACAAGCCTGTTCATGTGTATGTTCATCATTCATATATCTGTGTATGACCAGCATATGGAATAAACATGAAAAAATATCAACTACTTCATACTCCTACCATTGCACACATACATATGTATATACACAATACAAAACAGAAATGTAATATAATACGATATGATATGATATAATATTCGATGTGAGATGGGTTTTTATATATATGTTTATATGTATATCACACACACAGCATGTCATAAGTATTTGGACCGACGGCCATTTTGCTTCTAATTGCTTGGGTTTGAGAATCGACAACATTATGCAAGGAGAACCAATTTTATTGCATTCAACATGCATTTATCCATGTTTCGTGGATCTGACTGCTGAATAGAAAAATAAAATTTTAATTGAATTAAATTATCAAATAAAAAGTAGGGAGTTCCTTGTTTCTATCTTTTTGAAATCTCATTCCGAATTGATCAAGAAGATTACAAAAGTGAACTCACATTGCTATGCGGGAGAATTGCTCAACTCGTCAGTAAATTTGGATCCTACCCTACTTAAAATCCACAATGGCCTCTGCAATCTTGGGATATAAAAATAGATTTTGTGCTTGTTCAAATACTTATGAGCAATACTTTTTTATCAATGATAATTTATATATCAAAAAATTGTACATATGTATTTATATTGAGTCCTTCCATGAGAAATAGAAAAATTTAAGTAAAAATACCGGGACCATCGCAGGTATTTTTCACAATTAGTACACTCAGATCTCAACCCTGTCTGGAGATATGACACGCTGAACAAAAAAGTGAATTTTTGAAGTTAGTGGCAAGGTTTAAAAATCAGTATTTCAGTTGTTTTTACAATGCGTTTCAACATGCACAGATTGAACTTTTTGCGAATTTAATATGTCCAACCATATAAAACAAAATTGGCTGACCTTTGACATCAAATGTTGCATGTACTTCTGATGTTATAACCTGATAAAATTTCACATGATTTTAGAACTCTTTTTAAATATTCATTTTCATTGTACCACTTTTTTCATATCAAAATCTGTTCTTAGTATTGATATTTGATTTTTAAAGTTTGTCTTTATCTTCAAAATTTCACATTTGTGGAAAAGGTAAAACAGGTGCCATTCAATTTATCTCTTTAAGTTCTATAATTGTACTAAATTTGAAAATGATACTACATGGTCATGGGTCGAACAATGACCATCATGGGTTGTTGATTTCAAACAGATTAACTCTCTCTATCTATATATAATTGTGGGTATATGTATATACGCACATATAAATATATATATATATATATATATATATATATATATATATACTTACATATGTATATATACATGTATATTGATGTATACATATGATGATGTATGCATATGTATAGATAATGGTATATGAGGTATAATATATGTGTGTATATATTCAGATAGATAAATGAAAATGTATGTATATATGAGTATATATACATATGTGTATACATACATGTATGTGTGGATATGAATGTGTATATATATATATATATATACATGTGAATATGTATGTAAGCAAGTATATGTATGAATACATGAACATACATACATATCAATATGTACAAATATATATGTGTATACATATGTCTATATGTTTATATACAAATGTATATGTATTTATATATATATATATATATATATCTATACATATGCATGTACTATATATGTATATATATTTATATACATATGTATATGTATTTATATACATGTATATGTATATATATCTATATACATGTATATATATGTGTATATATATATTGATGTATATGTATATGCATTTATATTCATATATATGTATGTATATTTGTATACATATGTACATATGTTTATGTACATAAGAACATATATATATATATGTATATATATTTATATGTATATATTTAATATATATACGCGTATGAATATTTAAATATATATATTAGATATATGTATATATGCATGAATATGTATTTGTATATATATTTATATACATATACATGTATATATATATATATATATTTGAATACATGTATATTTATATGTATATATATACATATATATATTTAGACAAACGTATATTTATATATCTATATATTTGTATAATATACACATATTGATATACATGTATATGTATTTTTACTTATATGCATATATATGTATGTATACTATATACATGTATATATATTTATATACGTGTATATATGCATAAATGTATATATGTATGTGTATATATATCATATACATGTATTTATACATATATGTATATATATTTGAATATACATAATATAAATCAGGTTTGCAATACAGCATGATATAATGTAATATAGAGCCATATCTGATACATTATATTTATTTCATTGTGCTCGATACACTGAACTTTATACTTCGAAAGTCAAGTTGTTTTAGAGTAGAGCTGGAGATAAAATAGGAGGTGGATTCGCTACAAAAATAAGTTTATATTCCAGGCGAATGATTATACATGTTTCTAGATTCTTGTTTTGGGGAATTAGATGATAGTATTGTGGGTGTTGCTACGAGTGGGAGGAGTTTTATTGTTTTTAGTAGTGTGTATGTTTTTGCTGGTGGTTGTAAGTTGTACGGCAAAGAGTTTGAGCTAGGTGTGGGAGTTATCTGTAAGTGGATGCTGAATTGTGTTCTAAGGGATATTTTGATCTTAACCTTGATATTTGTCATTAGATTTATTGCTTAAGTTGGTATCCTTTATGACCATAGTGGATTGTATCATTCTTAATTTACTTGGACATGCAAGGGAGTAGATAATGCTAATCAGGAGTTTTTGGGAGGATGATGGGTATGTGAGCGAACTGTCTCTTTTACCTTTAATTTACAAATGTATGGATTGCTATATTATGTTTGTTAATGAGAATTTTAAATGATGCCTGCATTTTAGTGTTATTTCATTTTTCCTATCTAATAAATCTACTTTAGGTTCTGTTGTTATTTTAGAAAAATTCAATATTTCAAATTACAAACACACACACACACATATATATATATGTTTATTAACATATATATGTATATTTATATATATTTATATACATATATATGTGTATATATATGTATATATATATATATTTATATACATATATATGTGTATATATAAGTATGTATCTATACATATATGTATATATACGTATGTATATATATATATCTATATACATGCATATGTATATATATATATCCATATATACATATGTATATATATATATATATATATATATATATATTTGTATACATATTTATGTATATATATATATATATATATATATGTATATAAATACATTTGGGTATATATATATATATATATATATCTATATATAGGTATGTATATATTTGTATATATATATATATATACACATTTATATGTATATGTGTATGTAGATGAAAATTGTGATTGGAGGGTAAACAGAAAGTTTCAAGATTTTTTTTATTATTCTGTGGGCATATTTCAAAGGAAGCCAGCCATTTTTTCAGAGAGAAAATATTTCCAGTCGTTCACAGAGAAAAATTTTTTCTTCACATATTTGGTGCTGAAAAAGTGAATTGGAATATTTCTATGTTGCCCGTTTTTTTTTGTAGGAGCGAAAGAGTGGTTGTTTGTGTATAAGAAAGATAGTGAGGGGCTGAAATGGTCATTTCTCAGGGGAAGTGTGTTTCATTATTTTCATCATAGAATGGAGAGGTGATGTCTAGTATTGATATATGTTGGGCAGGGTGGTAGTAGGTATGTTGTTCTTATAAAATCTTTTTGGTTTATGGTGGATGTAACTTCTTTTAGTTTTATTTATATGTGTGCTTTTACTGTTTTTGAATTCACTGTCGGTTGTTGGCCAATATCTTGTATGCTGGTATTGCAATGTATTGTATCAATGTGATTCTGTTTTAAAATCAAAGCATTTAGCAGGTTTACAATCTGGAAGTGACCATGCCTTCCTGGATTGTGATATAAGGGCTGCTTCAACACATCTGCATGTCAAGAAATCGTGAATTCTCTTGATGAGATAGGCTTGGTGGAAGTTGAAATTGTGGTTGCAAATATTCCTGTTTTCAACTGGGGCATATGTCCTTTCACCCAGTCTGATGGCTCTCTTATGCTCGTATATTTTCATCTTGACAGGTTGCAATGTCTCTCTGATGAATGATTTGTCAAAGTTCTTACTTGTAATTGCATAGATGTCGGCTGTTTCCAATCGTCATTTTCATCAACAAAAGGATCCTAGCCTGGGGATATAAATCTAAGATATCTGTTAGATTAAAACATTCCTATATAGAACACATAGAACAAGCAACCACTTACTGATAACTCCAATGCCCATTCTATATTCCCTGGCAGGTAATTTATAACTACCTGCAAAAGCACACAAACCACAAATCTAACAAACCAAAGAAGCAAAAGAGAAAACTTCTCCGACTTGGTAACACGATGAAGAGATTTCCAATAACAGGAATATAAAATATAGCTTATGATTTTCCTAAACCGGCCCTGACAGGGCAAAAATATGGATGCATTGGTGTAGCAATCCCAATCTTACTATATTTCCAGCTCGACTCAAAACCAACTTAACATTTCAAGTTGAATGTATCTAACACTCAATGAAATAAACTCATCCTACGAGAGACATTGGATTATCTTATATATTATTAAGCTATATTGCATGCCTACACTGTACTATATGTATATGTATGGATATACATATATATATTTATGAATACATTAATCTATATTTATATGAATATTTACACATGTGTATCTAAATTTATATATAGATATGAACATAGATATATATATGTATATAAATTCATATATATATATATGTATGTAAATATTTATATATATGCTTATATATTGATGAATATGTATGTATATATTACATATATGTATTTACTTATATATATTTGTTGATATATGCATATATATTTGCATATGCATGCATGTATACATTTGTATATATAAGAATATGCATGTATATATTTGAATGTATAAATATTCATATATATATTATATTTGAGTATATATGTACTATTTGTATTTATATATCGTTCATATTTATATATATATTATTCATATTTGTATATAAGTTTATATATATATATGTATATATATATATATATATATATTTGCATTTCTGTGTTATATATATATATGTATATTTGTATTTCTGTGTTATATATATATATATATATATATATATATATATATACTGAGTATGTACCCATATTCATGTATGTTTATATATAAGTATATATTGATGAATA